>JAHZNA010004407.1:0-10839 GCA_027743935.1 Sinodicranocentrus sp. ZH6
AGTTCGAGCGAACCTGTACAACCTCCCGCATTATCGATTTAGACTTTAATGTGTGCACTGAACGAGTGTGTCCTTGTTCGTGCCTTCATTCTCGAGCCTTTGCTGGCTCCTCGAACCATGGATCTTGGTGCGAGTCACAGTACGCTAATTGTAAATATTGTTAATGTAAACAGCCATAAGTCATATAATTAAATATGCCTAACCTTTATCCATTCCACCGAACCTCTTAACTTATCTTCTCTTTTATTCATATATCGGGTGATGCTAATTATTCTCATGCTCATTCAAGTAACGTCATACTTCAAGGCATTAGTTGCTTCTACTTCTCATTTAGAAACATCCCCCTTATAGTTTTAATCTCTGAGAGAGGATGAGTTGACATTTTATGGTCTATTGCTTCTGCTTTTGACTAACTTTGTATTTTTTCAAACGATTCATGATAAAACCTGGAAAATGTTTTAATTGTAGTTTATATTTTATATAAACCCGTATTTCAACAAGATTGAATTGCGTGTTGGTGAAAAGAAATCAATCATTTATTACGGTAAATCATGATATTTTCTAGAGAATTGTATCTACATCTGCTTCGCGTATTTTTGAATATTTATTCCAAAATCAGATATTCACCGATGTGAATTAAATTAGCTGATTTTTGTAAAAAAAACATTTCCGCCACCAATAAACAATACAGGTATGCAAGTTAAAGTAAGTAGCTATAACATAATGTGAAAAACAATCTCAATCGAATTTACTCATGTCAAACCACTTAAAAATATTTGGACAAGGTAGTTATTACTTTGGTGGTTGAATGCATGCAAGTTTTGCAAGAAAACCTCAACCATTCCATAAAACCATTCAGCAGAGTATCAGGATGTAAATCCGTATCCTATGAATACCAATTTGTATCCCAAAAAAGATACAAATGTTTAAGAATCAATTTTAAAAAGTTCCACTTAAACGTTGACATGCCCCTTAACAAAACTAAGTTGTTGTACAAGTCCTCATATTTTGAATTTTAAAGCTTGCTAATTTAACGATCTTTATTTGCTAACAACTAGTATATTACCAATTTTGTATACTTTTGCACGGATAATAATTTGTATCCGTAGGCAATAAATGTATATTCTGGTGTTCTACAGAGAGTTCTTATTCCAAACAAATGGATATTGTCTACCTCAACGGCACAATACACAAAAAATGCGACACTTTATAGCTTGCTTATCAAAACTACCTGCATTTTTACGAACTTTCTGATTAATTAAGGTGTTTTTAAAAGTATGTATGCATTGCCAACATTTTCTTTCTGCATGAATTGTTCCACCTTGGCGCCACAAATTTCCTCCCAATTTCTCGAATGTTTTTTGTGATGCACTTCAATCATGCTAATAATTTTTAAGGTACTTTTGCATTTTCATGCTTTAAGCATTATTTAGAATGCTCAAACATACTTTATTGTAGCTCAGTATTCATTCCCATCCGGTACAATATCACACACAAATTGTTTCCGGCTACCATCCCCATTTCTAAAGGTCAAGTAAGAACTGAATTTGTTTAACATATTTTTGTGATTAGGAAGTTTAAACACCTTTTCAAAATCGAGAGTTTTAATGCAAATTCTGACCAATCAATTAATTGGATTGGTGGATTGGGATTAGTTTGAATTGGGTTTGGGTTACATTGGGATTAGGATTTGACGAGCTTGAAATTAATGAAGACCGCCTGTGAAAATTTTGTTTCACATTCGTTCTCATCAGTTCCTCGCTGCATATTAGGGCCTTTATAAAAATACACGTAAAAAAACTTTGTGCAATCCATCACCATGACGAACAGTTTGCAAACAGTGGCCATTTTGTGGATATTGGGATTTCTATGCAGGACCCCAGCTTATGGAAACAAAAATGTTGAAATTCGTGCTGAAGTTGGTTTACAATATTCTGGGTTACGAAATTTGGACACTTTCTCTAAAATAGAGAATTTCAACGAATACTTTGACTACTTTCGAAAATGCCTCTTTCATTTGATAAATTACAGAGGAATAGATTTCTCTCCGTTCGTAGTTCCCATTGTCTTGTCCAGATATGACGTCATAGAAACCAATTTTATTTTTGAGTCCTCCCCTCGTCCAAGAATGTTTGGGAAAAAGAAATTGCGAATATTTAAATACGAAAATATTCCTCTCCTAAGAAATCTAACTGGTTTACCAGTCTGTACACGTCGATTCCTGCATTTACAATGCATCGATGACCTTCCTCCTGTCGACCTCACCTGGAGAATCAAACCATGGTATTGTGAAGCTCACTTGTATCTCTTGCCCCCGACAAGATCACAAGAAAAACTTTTCTATGGGCTAAATCCCGACACAGAAAAGTACGAACTCGTTGTTCCCGTTGGATTTTGCCACTTTTGGTACAAAAACAAAGAGCTTTGGGGAGATCAAAGTTCACACTACGTCGTCAACAACAGACCCCGTGTTGACATTCTTGTCACTGCTGAAGCGAAAGACTACGACTTTGTTCAAATGATTGACCACTGGTGGCGCTCTTTACTGAGAATTTACGATTTTGTGGGCGTAAACTATTTGCATACAACGACGCAAAGAGAACTTTTGGTTTTTCGTTTGGCGACCAAAAGGACCATCTTCGTTATAAAGCAAGCCCATGTTTTGTGTCGCTACTGCCAACCCTGCGTGCCGATAACTTTAGTTCAAATTGAGAACCCTATAGATCTCAAAGATAAGATTGCCATAGTTAATTCCAACACTGACAATATTATGTATTCGATAGTTGGATCTAGTGGAAATGCATATGAAATATATGAAAAATATGGTAGGCACTTACCTGAAATTTCAATTGCACAGTTATCCTCAACCCAGTTTCACTCTTTGTTAAAGTCAACGTCCTCATTGCAGATGCTTCGCTTTGACTTCATTTTTAGATTTTTTCTGGACATATTTCCAAACGCTACACGGCACATTTTTTTCGCTGACGACCTTCTTGGACATCAAGGCGTTAGCCCGGAAGGATGCACATATAATGAAAATAGATATTTCAATCCTTTGATCACCATTTTGCCTTATGACAGGTACGAGCACTCCGATTTACACGTTTTCCAGAATGAACTCTCGTTTGTCAGTTGTGGCTCACCGGAAAAGGAGCCACTCGGGTTTAAGTATTTAGTTAATGTTTTCCAGCTTCCAGTTTGGATCACCCTTATCATCACCTTCATCTCGATCACTGTTTTCACCACAATATTTCTTTTTCTCGAAAACACCATCCCAAAGCTTGGTCAGCGTATAAAAGCAATGTTCAACTTTTCAGAGAACCTTGCTCTCTTCTCAAAGACGGTATTAATGTACTGGAAATCGATTATTGAACAAGGGGATCCCATCTTTGTTCGAAATTTTTTAACTTCTACTTCAATCAAGATAATAATGCATGCCTTTTTACTCATAGCAATTGTGATCAGTAATGCGTACAAAAATGAAAACATTACAAAACTCACACTTCCTCGACTCCCAATTCCCTTTGATAAGTTCGAACTTCTAGTTAAGCATCATTTTGAGATTTATTCAAGAATGGTTTATCGCAATGGACTAGAGTACATACCCCAACCATTACAAAATTATTCTCAGAAAATTCACTCGTTGGTTAAAGAAATTACTCCGATTGTAGGGGACGTCACGGAGCTCTGGTTTTATGCTGTTTGTGATACAGGCATTTTCATTGAAAAAGCGACAGGACTAAGCTACCCTCATTATTTTAGTAAAGTGGGAAACTAAATGATGAACCATACAAAGCTCCATCCCAATCATAAAGAGCTTCTGGCAAAAACCCTTTCCCTGGAAGATGCCCTCCTTAGGTGTAACAAAACTGCTTTACTCCTTCCCGCCGTAGAAGCCCGGGAGCTGTATTATTCGATGAAGAGGAAGGGAGCCAAAGACAGTTTTCTTATGAATAAGGAGGAAACTGTTAGTTATAAATTAGGATTGAAATTACTTCGCTGGATGCGTCCGATTGCGTTGAGAAACATGCATAGTCTTGCTACCTCTGGGATTCCAGAATGGCTGGATGAATTCATTGTCAAATTTACAACAAGGGTGAGGGCTAAACATGGCAGACGTGGGGCAGAGTTTAAACCTCTAAGTATAAATAGTAATATTGTTGTCGTGTTCTTTCCGTGGTTTTATGGTTTCCTAATAACTGGAATTGTAATTTTAGTGGAAATGAGGGGGCTAATTTTAGACAAAGGATATATTTGCTGTAAGAATGTGATTCATCTGAGTGGACAGTTTTCTCGAGTTATTTTACAAATCATACAGAATACATAAGATCAATTGCAAATAACGACCTTACCACTGTTTAATCAAATCAAATAATCAAAGTTTTTTGCATTTCCAATCAGACAAGCTTTTTTTCCTAAGGCTTAGAAACAAAATTATGGTTTTTTGAAGTCTTTATTAATTTTTATTGAAATACATAACATACATACATACAAAATACATTTTTGCACATTCTCCATTATACGTACATTGGAATAATCTAATAATGTTCTCAACCATACCAATATTATGATGTAAACTAAATATATTTAGCAATTAAATATATTCAAGTTTAAAATTATAAATCAATTGAGTCAGCAAAGTATTAAAAAAAGACGATATGCGAGAATGAAAAAAAAATTGATGAAAAATAAATGCCAATTTTAGGATTATACTAGGAACTAATTTCCTTAATTACAACATTCAGTAGATTTTTTTCTTTCATTTATATTACTTTAAATGCTGGTCGTGGAACAAAACAATTTGAAAAACGCAGATGGCCGACAATGCCATGAAGGAAAATAGGTGGAACAAAAACATGGACTAATTTAATGAACTAGTTTCGAATGAACATAAACTAGCATAAAGGGGAATGTCACGGATAAAGAAACAAGACTTGTGATTGACTTGACAGAAGACATGTTTTCGGAAAAGTAGAATTTTTGCACGCTTGTATTTGTGCCAATTTTTCTTAAGAAAGGCATTTCTTTTCTTTGCGTAGATAGCAGGCTAGATAAGCTGTTGGATTCAAAGCATTTTTTTCAGTTTACAGGAATTTTTTTGCAATCGCAGTCATTATGGGAATATGCCAAGCATCTAGTTATGCTACTTAAAATTTAAAGGTATAGCAGTAAAAATTCTCAGAAAAAGTTTTGGTTATCCGGAAAAGGAACCTAGGGATCCACAAAGCTGATGTAGGCCAATTCTCACATATTTAGAACGTCATAAAATCAGTCTCATAATTGTTTATTTCTGATTTCCTTCAACAGCAAAATAATGCATTCTAGAACTAAGAATTATTACATATTGAGACACAATCAATAAATAATGACAGATGAAAATATATTTCAAAATAAAACCAAGTTCGTATCGAATTAAAAACCACAATACACTAACGTACATTTACATATCTAAACATCATAAGTTCCAATGAAAAATACGCAAATATATAACGCCCAGTTTAAAGTTGCGTATAGTGATGTGTAATTGTAGTGTGTGGCATGTGTAGTGTATTTGATAACAATTTAAAGTTAATTTAGTATGTTTTCAGCTTTACGTCACTTGCTTGTCTTTCATGCTTTATGAGTACACTATGTATAAATCGATGAAATTTTGTAGAACCGTAGAACATTGTTGTTATAGTACTTTAGCTTTCTCTAAACTTACCCTGTCGAAAGTAGAGCCGAGGATACACTTTGCTCACACTGAATAAACTATAAACGTGTGACAAAGTTCATGCAGATGACCATACGCGTAGAGTTTTCATACCACATACTAACTATAAATGACTTTACTCAATACTTCACCCGTCACTATGGTCGTCACACCACAAGTATAAATCAACCATACATCTCCACAACTATAGTGGGTGGCCTTTGGTCACAATGGCTAGGCTATTTGCCTTCGCCACTTCCCCCTCTCCAATCTTGCCTAAATCTTGGAATTTAGACTACGAACCTTTGCTATTTCCCTACATAGATTCAGTTTCAATTTTATAAATATCTTTTGTCTCAGAAACTTATTATTCCAACTGTGAGTTCACAACATACACATAATTTTTTCTGACACCATAAACAATTAGGATACATATATACGATGCACATATGTGTAAGTATTATAGTAATATATGGGAAAGGTTCAACGCGAAAATGGGATGGTATATGTAGGTATAGGGATTTTGTGAGAGGGGGCGTAAGTTTTTGGTCGGGTTGAGGTCAAATTGGGGCGAAACCCCGTCGATTTGGAAACCGCGTTTGGGCCGGGAAGGTAGGGTTTTAACAGCCTCAAACCCTCCATCCCCTTCTCTCTTTCCCCCAATATTTAGGGTTTCTCCTAACGAGATGATAACGTCAAGAATCTGTGTGTGTGTGCACGTAGTAGTACACGTGTACTAGAAATGAAATGATGACGAGATGAATCATGACTATGACGTCAGAAATCTCTAGATGTGAATATGCATGCACTAGTAATATGTAAACTAGCACACTTGCATATTCATACCTGTTGACTTACTTTTGTCTTTGTGTATCATGATGCATAGAACTGTAAGAAAATCACGATGATGGAACGAAGACAGGTGGGTTAATATATATATTAGTAAAAGGAAAAACTTCTTTTTAATTATTTGTGTAGTGCAACAAGTGGGATTGCGTCCGATGTGTTTTGCAAAACTGTGCATTTTGCACTGAAGATCGTGATATGCAAAAATGATACCTTGTTTATCAGGTTCAAAGACGAATAAGTTTCGCCGTTATGCCATCGTCAGTGGAACTATACCCTACTTAGAAATCCAGTCCAGCCGCAACCTTGGGGAAAATAGTAGGCTAGTGTATTTAATTCAGTTGTGAGTTAATTTAATTGGTAACTTCAAACAAACAAACAAAAATCAAACTTCTGCTCAAGTCCAACTGCTAACAATTTTTGTCACTTTTCTGGTGCTAATTACTGCTTTTGAGTTTTACCTAGCTGTTATATGCTGGTATCGAGCAAAGTAATTAAAAATAAATTAGCTGTCACGTCTAATGAGTAATGAGTTATGCAAGTCCCGATAGTTCAAGGAATTTTAGACGTGATAGTAGTATTCAAAATGAGCAAACAGTTAGACGTATAAAAATGTATGGAGCAGAAATATATACAATTGAAGAAACTAATACAACTGATTCAAACAGGGTAAATTCGGAATTTATTTAAAAGATTGCGCACAAATATTAGTTTAAAGTTGCAAAATGTTCGAAATTGGAGATTGAGACAATATTTCTCTATCTCTAGTACGTTTTAAAGTACTGTTTCCGATGTAACAGCGCTGTAAAAATTATTTAAAATGCATGCCAATTGTGTTCATTTAATAGATAACCAGTATTCATTTATTACTCAGGTTGTTAAATTGTTAACTTCTAGGACGTAGTATGTCTCGTTCGAGCACTAAACAAAGGCTCGACACCCAGTTTTGATGGGTTAAGAGACTATGTTCTCAAAGGTCCCCAGAAGAGGCTGCAAGAAATCTCTGGAATGTTAAGCCGACCAATTTAGAATCATTATTCGATAAAATTACAGAGTTACATCGATTCGCTTATGGGTCGACACAAGTTTGACAAAACTGAAAATAACATGTCCGAGCTAGTAAACCAGTTACAAGCGTTAGGCTAGCGTTACTTGAGAATTAAAAAAAACATTTTAAGAAGAATTATTATCAGCCTTGGCATAACACATGTTTTATCAAAGGTCATACACCTACAAATAACCAAAAATTCCTATAAAAAGCCTTACAAACCCTACAAACCTGGTTATCCTACTAGATTCAATAGATATCAAAATAATAATAGAGGACATAACCCTAACTTTCAAAGAAATTATCAACCTCCACGCAACAATGTTTGGTTTAATGATAGACATCCGAATGCAGGATATAATACAGGATATAACACAGGATATAACACAGGATATAATACAAGATATAATATAAGGTACAATCCAAATCATAACCAAAACCGCAACTATCAGCAAAAACAGGAAATAAACATGACTGAGTCTTATCCTCAGGTTCATTTCACTGAGATGCCGATGTCTGAGTATCAACCACATTCATCTGTTATGCCCATTTAACTTTTCCACAACTCGGGAAACCCAATGTTGTGATGGCTATGCAGGTCGACTCAGCCGTCACAGAAAACTTTAGGCCTTTCAACAATTTGGTAATTATACAGACTCTCCTTAATAACATCCCATGTTTTGTTCTGATAGATACAGGTGCATCTACTAGCGTAGTGCCACCTCACTTTGCTAAACAAATTTTTATTTGCCATACGACGGTTCGTAGTGTAAACTGTATTGAGAACGTACTTTTATCAGGATATTTCTATCATGATTATAAACCTAATTTAGTAATCTAAATTAGAGAGGACTACACCTTAATCACGGAACAACAACGTGATGGAAAATTACCAACATCATCATCATCCTCTCCTTCATTGTCATCACCAGGGCGTCGGCTCATATTCCAGTCTCTCCACTTCTCATCTTTACAATGATACCTTTAAATATTATATTAGTTAATTAACTAACTATTATTCGGATATATAAACCCGCACAGTATGTGCAATGTTATTTCAGTTGGATTGGTCATTCTCTTGCTTAAATAAATACTTTTTTCTCACTCTCGTACTCTCCGTTTATTATAATTAACAACACATGGTCAAGTAGGTCAAGAACTATTACCGAGAACCTTGCTTAACAAGAGTCCCCGAATTCAGGGTCATTTCAAAACTTATCATTTGATATAACTGAGAAAACTATTTTAAAGTTACAATTTCCAACCTTAATGAAATTATTTAGACTAACTGCATATGTTATGAACACAGTTCGCCCAATCATAAGTAACGATTTCTTAAAGCAATTTAGTGCAAGAATTAACTTTCCATAACGTGAGATTTTATCAATATCAATTTCTCCATTCCATTTTACTTAAATCAAGGAGAATGTTTAAACGTATTTGAAACCAACAAGAAGCAAAATTTAAGGTTAGATAGAACTATTTAACTTAAACCGAAAGAATACAACTATATCAGAGTTACGAATGGATCAATAGGATTCTTCTCACCTTCCATAAACCTAATGGAAAGATATAATATTATCATCCCAGAATACTATTTCAATTGAGAAGACTACATTGACATTATAGTTTTGAATCCCAACTCATATACTATAACACTCAATGCTTTTACCTCGTTAGGATGCATTTACCAGTTAGCGAAACTCATCATTCTAACTAAGAATCTGTTTCATACATCGCAGAAAGTCCTTACAAGAAAAACACCCATCATTTTAATGTGAATCCAAACTTAACCGAATTTCAAATTGACGATTTAAACAAACTCCTTCATCAATTCAATGAAGTATTTGCCACTTCAGTTGAAGATGCTGGTATTTATAACGGTCCAGAACTTGTAAGATTAGACTAACAACCGTCCACCTATAGCTTAAGCTCCGTATCACAAATCTCATTCTGAAAGAAAGATAATTAACGAACACATAGAAAAACTCTTAAAGAAAGGAATCATACGTGAGAGTATATCATAATGGTCTTTCCCTGTGCTTTTGATAGCAAAGCCAGACCGAGGAATACGCTTGTGCATAGTTTATCGAAAATTAAACTCCATTCTGAAAGACGACAAATTTCCTATGCCTAGACTAATGGATTTATTCGATTCATTATACGGCGCGAAATATTTTAGCAAGTTAGATATTGCTAACGGATTTTATAACTTCAGAGTTCATCCCGACGACATAGAAAAAACAGCTTTTATTACGCAATATGGTTTAAACGAATTTATTCGTGCACCGCAAGGTATAAAAGCATCTCAAGCTAACTTTCACCGATTGCCGAGAAAGGTATTTGGAAACCTACTATATTCACAATGTTTTATTTATGTGGACGATACATTAATTTACGGAAAAACATTTAACGAACACTTAAATTCTTTAAAAGATTCTTTTACCAAATTATTGGCTAACAATTTGAACCTTAAACCCTCTAAATGTAGTTTCGGTTATTCAGAAGTTAAATTATTAGGACATATCGTTAGTCAACCAGGTATAAAAGTGGATCCTTCCAAAATCCACGCCGTGAAAAATTTACCCATGCCAAAAAATCCCACAGAAGTTAATTCTGTCTTTGGATTATCAGGTTTTTACAGGCGATATATCCCCTGATTCTCGGATATTTCTAGACCACTAACCAATCTAACAAAAGAAAGCCTTCCTTTTTTGGAGTGAAGCTTGTAATAAAGCTTTCAACGTCTTAAAAGAAAAGTTAACTAAAGCTCCCATACTTGTTCCATTCGACGAGAATACACCAGTAATGTCAAATTCAGAATGATCGAGAAAGATTGATTGATTATGCGTCACGCCTGCTCAATCCTTCTGAAATTAATTACTCGACTAGTGAGAAGAAAGCCTTAGCTCTGATATTTGCGCTCGAAAAATGGCGTGAATATTGCTTTGGAAAAAAAGATCTATGTGGTCACGGACCACATGGCTCTATTGAGTTTAATTAAAGCTAAGAATAGTAAAAACCTTCGTATCGCTAGATGGATACTTGCGATCCAAGAAGCTGATATTGAAAGTAGATATCAAAGAGGCTCAGAACATCTGAATGCTGATGCTCTAAGTCACATTATTCCATTTGCAGAAAGAGATATTAATTCTATTCCAACAACACATTATTCAGTAAATAATGTCATAGGAATCGACTATCGCTCGTTTCTTATTGAAGAACAAAAACAAGATAAATTTCTATCAGAAAT
>JAHZNA010004408.1:0-19304 GCA_027743935.1 Sinodicranocentrus sp. ZH6
TGGTGTTGTGGGGGTTTCAACCAAAACCTATATATTGCTGCATTATGTTCTTTAAAACAGATTTTGACCATCTCGCTTTGCTCTTGTCTTCTGATCATTTTAAGTACTTCGGCGTCGATTTATTTGTGTAAGTCTTAATCCCAAGTTTATTTACTGCGCGTTACCACGATTAATTTTAAGGTTCTTGGTTATGGTCGATAAGGGGGCAGATGGAGTCTTTGTCAAGCTATTTTAACCTTTACAATTCCTTTAGCCTGGATTACTCATGATGTACGCGCTAGATATTTGTCATGTCCGGATTTTCTTGTTTAGTAAAGTCTACTACGTATAGTGTGTGTAGTCGAATTACTCTTAGGTCCATACAGAAGTTTTAAAAAGTGTTGAACTTTGTAGTACAGGACAAATTTTTGCAGTAGGAAATTACGTAATTTGCAAATGCTTTTTTGATCATGAACGCCGTGGAGTAGGAAAACCAAATGAGAAAATAAAAATTATATTCTGAAAGAATGAAAATCAAGGAATCCCGAAACGAAAATGGTTTTCTGCTATCTCTTTTAGTTCTGGTGATATTTCTACTCGAGTTCAGACCGGATCTATTGGAACACCCCCTTATTCCCTTTTTTGTGTAGGGCATTACTCAGGCACGAGTCGAGAGTCTCATGTTCAACGTTCATTCATGTTGGAGTGATAGTAAAGTGGTAATGATAATGAATGAGGGTTCATATCATGTTGCTATAATCATCATTTGAGATTTTGTTATATGCACATACCTCTCCAATGTAATTCCTCTTCTAGAAAGATTAATAGAGTCGAGTACACCACACGATGAGTACCTACCTAGAAGTTATCGATGTGATGTGTTCTAAACAAATATTATGTTTTGATGAATGATGAGCATGATATGATATAACATAATATTATGTTTATAATATAGAGACTATAGAGAGTCCATGTCAAGTGCTCTTTAATTACATAAATGCACAAGCCAAGAATTTCGGTATTTTCTCCCTGAGAGAATACACTCTCAAGTGGAGCTTTTTAATCCATCTGCGGCGCCTTCACTAGTTTGCCTGTTTTGACATATAAATTAGCGGTTTGCAAGTCGGGTTGGACAGAGAGCCAGATATTTTTCGCAATTCGTTATATAAAAACGAATCGCTCTGCTTTACTATATCTCAACCTAACACATCAACTATAGTGTATCTCATCAATTCACAGTCCAAAACTCATTAAGACCAACCTCCTCTACAAAGTCACATTCTGCGAATTCACTTCCACATTACACACACAACCTTTTCGTTGTTGCAGTGCACATTCGTTTTTCATGAGCAAAAAGCAATCCCGAACACAAGAGGATGAAAGAGACAAGGGAACTCGCAAAATTACAAAACGCAACATCCTTCCATCATCCTTCTCTCACTCTCCTGGTCATTTAGAGTTTTCCCTGTTTTGCACACACACATTGCTAAACAGTCCACTCCACATATCTCTTCATGGCTAGTGAACTCTGAACCATTTTCCATCAAAATTCTCCACAAGTAAGCCAAAGGGGGAAACCTCTATAGACCTTTTTATCACAATGTAATGATAGTCTCTCTAACAGGAATGCTTGACACCCCTGCCTAAAAAGAAATTATACTTGGAAAAAGCTTTTCCAAATCCTACGAATGATAAAGCGACATGCTGCATAGTAAGCAAAATGAGTAAAAACACAATATGCAAAGGCAAGTGGATTTTCCAATTCAATTTGCAGAACAAGATCCCAAAGTAGAAACATACATATCTCTCTCAGTAAAATAACAGAACATAGGACGATCAAGTGTACTCAAGCACACATGAAGATATATCTAGTTTATTTCTCATCTCATGTTACTCTCTCTCAGTTACGTTTACGTACGCAAATAAGTATCTAATTTAGAAGAAATGAATCCGTGGAGAGAGAGAGAGAGCTGAGCTAAGCAATCTACCACGCACGTAATACACAACGCTTTTATCCGCTCCCAACGACTATATAGGATATCGACGGATTTGCCTACCTACTTTCCTATTAAAACTAAACAATACATGCTAAATACAGAGTAGGCGGTTTAGCTCTCACACAGTCAGTCACTCAACAAGCATAAGAAAGAAAAGCCAAGTAAAAGGGAGTGCTTGGCCCAGGCATCTTGTTTGACTGACTCTTTCGACATGGCCATGTACGAAGTGGTAGCGAGAAGTGAATGGATTTTCTTCTTTCTCTCTTTTTCCCAGTCCCATAGTCCCATACCACAATATACAGGGTTTTATTTCTCTCTTCACTCGGTATATACAAGCGGCTTCCCTACAAAACTATAGTAGTAAACGTCCTTATCTCACAAGTATATGTTGCCCTGTACTTTTTACTTACAAGACCAATGTAATATGTGTGTCATGCCATGATTGCTATGTATTTTATTTCACTATTTTCTTTTCACCGTATCTTCCCTAAAAAAACGCCTAGGATTGCATTCCATTTCCATTGTTGTTACTCAAGTACACGTATGTGTGTATTGACGACGAGGTGAATACGTGAGGTGGTAGTGCACTAGTCTTCTTTTTTCTCTCTTGTAAGTGAACAAGGAGGGTGGCTTGCAATTGCTTACCTACCAATATCCCTGTGTACATTATGCATTAGCTCTAGGAGATTTTTTTTATATATTAAGGATATAACAACCAGACTAGATATTATGTAGACGTATGTAATACTCTCTGCTTTTCCTCCCGTTTTTTTTTCTCTCTCTCTCGTGTGTTGATGATGAGTTTTGGTGCTTTTGGATTCTCTTTTGCAGAATCCACTCACACTCACACACGAACGGACGGAATACTCACTAACCATCACCACACACACACACACACACACACTTGGTGAGTTTTCTATACACAGTATGTGTTTAGCTTGCTAAAGCAACCAGAGAAAGAGACTCACTGAAAGGATACAATTTTTAAGACATCGCGTCGTCATCATCCTAACGTTATGATGATAAAGCCAACAGCAAAGCTGTGCTGTGTATTAGTTGAAGTTGAGGTTCGTTCAAGTGACGCGTAGGCGCTTGCGGAAATGATGAAAAAACAACTGACATCGCCCAGTCAATTCACTTGTGCTTGAGCAGAGAGTGTTTCCTTGCCATACTTCCAACTTCATAACAAGAGTAACAAGCAAACCTCAGTAGTAAAGTAACAAGAGAGAGGAAAAAAGCACCAAATAGCAATATTATTTATTTGATATGTATCATTACTCCTACTACTATAACTTTGGTGAGTGAGATATTCTATCAAGAAAAAAATCTAGCATAATATTGTAGAAAATAGAGATATTGAATTAGAGGAGAGGAGGGGAAGGAAAAAACATTGTTGTAAGTGTATTATCCTCTTAGCTAGAGGAGTAAGACTTTTTTAGGGGAACAAATATTAATAAGCTAGTAACACAACTATTATAACTTTACGTTTTTTTAAGGATAAGACAAGCCCTAGGTTTAAATCGTCATCATCTTCTCATATTCTTATGTCTTACTGTTTTAGTAATTTGGTGGAGTAATATGATACAGCATATCTACTGGTGGTTGCTGGTGAGTGATGACTGACGAGAGAGAAAAAGAAGTTTTCGCTACTATGCGGTGGCATTTCAATTATTAACGAAAGGGACATAAAAATATAGGGCATTTATAGTCGAAAGCGAGTAGTTGGTAGGACAAAATAATAGTAGTACAAAAATAGGAGAATTGATATAGAGGAAAACACCGACCGCGACCATCTCTAAATATCTTACTAGCAATAGTGAACAGGGAATTTTTTATCGTCATTCATCGTCCGTTGTTCATGTGCTCCCTTGTTGATATTTGATATTGAGACTTTCCGTGTTTGTGTGTGTCTATTAAATAGAAGTAAATGCCTTTCAGTTGAGTTGTTTAGTGTGCATGAGTTATAACAATCTGGGATATCTTTATCAATAATTGTTATTATGTGTGCTAGAATATACACAGTCAGTTGATAGGTATATGTTTTTTTGTCACTTGTAGTTGTTGATTGAATGACGCGACGACCGATAAGAATCATTGATAAAATAGGGTAAAAGGGTGTAGTAGGTATGTGTGAATGTACTACTGACTACGGCTTTCAGTAATTTAGACACTGATGTCTTGTTTTATCAATATGTCCCCAACAACAGAAGGATAGACCAAACCATTGTATCATTATTACGATTTATTGTCGTCCAGTTGCAGGAAAAGAATATAAAATGGAAAAGATTACTTTTTGTAGATTGATCCAGTACTCTTGTGTACGGTTAGGAAAATAGTGTAGGTATGCTCACGATGATAATTCAGTTTAATGTCTGTCAATGTGACATTTTTTTTCTGACTGCGTCAAACACGTCATGCATTTTTGACATTTCCACATTCTCACGCAAGCAGGTGAATTAGTAAAGTCTGATTTAGGTAACTGTCAACTATTGTGATGATAAAGGAAACTTCCAAATGTAGTTTTTTTTACCTTGGTTTGACCAATAATCTAAGTGCCAACAGAACAAAGGGTATAGAATGACATGGATAGGCCAAATAATTTTTTAATTGCATGCTAGCAATTTTATATGAGAGTTGAGAGTAGGTCATCATCAATAATAAAAATTATCATTTATTAAATAGCATCGAAGCTCGAACCCATTAATTATTAAATTAAAGCGGTTGTCTGTGTTCAGTGTTGGGGTTTGTTTATAGTTTTGCTGGTTGCGTTGGAATGTAGTTAGGAGGTGGATTTTTATTAGATTTGCTGTTGTTAACTAATATTGAATATGCATCGTTAGTGCTTCGCGCGCGGTGTGATTTCTTTTTATTAATCATTCATTCGTAATTACTGCCAACTGCCCCTTTGTACGTACCAAGTATGACGGAAAGTGGATTTGTTGTTGTGTTGTGGATGTTATGGTTTAGGAGTTGGTATACTTAAATGTATGTTAGATTGAATTGGTTAGTTAATAATTAATTACTAATAATAATTTTTCCTACTTTGCATTTATATTTAGAGTAGCAGACATTGTCTACACAACACCAGTTGATTCCCTTGGATGATTATTGGGAAGCTGAGCGAATATGCGCACATGTTTTTAATCTACATTCGCCAACGACTATAAAGACTAAGTTTAAGGTGGTGTTCCCTAGTCGTATAGTTGTTGTACATGTGACGTGACGAACGAAAGCTTTTACTTTGATTATCTGAATATATGTGTATCTCTCTTTATATTTCGTCTGATACAATACAAGACCATACGTAGACAAGTCGTAAAAACTCAGTGAGTGCTAAATATTACTTTTTTAATGTAGTGTTACGGTTTTGTTGTTTATTGTTATTACAGTTGCTTATGTTTCTTTGACTGATCTTGATAAGGAATACAAGATAAATACTCAAAGGTATCAAAATAGTGTTAGGTATAAACTTTATTTAAAGAGTGAAGTAGAAGGTGTATTGGTGTGATGCAAGACAAGTGTTTCTGGATGAAACTGAACTGAATTATACGTAAGTCACTTTTGATAATTACAAAATGCAGTGAAACGAATTTATATGATTATCTTATCGTTCCCTTCAAATACTATTCAGGTGGTTATATAAATTTCATATGCTTAATGCCATGAACTAGGCAGCACAAAATCTACCAACTATTAATTAAATTAGCGCATTGTGTCATATATCAGCATTCTACAACATACAGTCATCGAATCCTCCTTGCGGTAGATAATCCACCCTTATAAAATTCATCAATGATTCAATATTCTCTTCTGTCTAAACTTTGTAGTCAGCACACAGTCCTAGTAAAATCAGAGTGGTGATTGATGCTGTCATTATGACTATGCATAACTTTCCTATGATATACTCGATCTAGCCGAAAATGTGACGTCGACGTCAGCCCTATTGTCTTGTGGTGACTCATCCACAACTTCTTTTGTCATGTACATATATAGTTTGTTATTCACCGATTTTTCACCATTTACAATATCAGTAGTAAGAAACTGAATCAGTAAACTGCAAAAATTAATGCAAATCAATTTAATCAATGAGATTCTCAAATCTTTATTGAAAGTCAAAAGTCAAATTAGAGTCACAAAATAAGTCGAATGCATCCATTACCCGTTAAGCTGTGAAATCTAATTAAGTGTGTGTATTTTTATTTCTTCTAAAAATGGATTTACTTGTCAAATACAAGTTGAATATAGATAAAAGGTTATTATGTTGTGAAATGGCGACTGGATTTTCGTGTATACATTCAATATTTTATTATTCGGACACATTGAAGTTGCGATTATTAAAGGTTGTGTTCTTCTTCCTATTATCCAGATTTTTATAAAACGACAATTGAAATTGGACAACTTTTGCGGAGTCAGACGCTCAAAATCCTTTCTGTTTTATGTATTAGATGAAATATTGTTGATGGCTTGTTAACAAATCAAATTTTAATTATTTTGACAACAGGAGCAGTTCACAGCCATGAGGGACCTGTATATGAAGAATGGCCAGGGTTTTGTGTTAGTTTACTCGATAACAGCACAGTCAACGTTTAACGATCTTCAAGACCTTAGGGAGCAGATTCTTAGGGTGAAAGTAAGTTGATTCCCGTTTGATTAATTAGCGGAAAGTTATAATTATGCACATATTTTGCTCCAAAAGACTGTTGCTAACTTAGTCCTGTATGATATGTTTCAGGATACGGACAATGTCCCTATGGTTTTAGTGGGCAATAAATGTGATCTGGAAGATGAGCGAGTTGTTGGAAAAGATCAAGGGTCGAATTTAGCTCATTCGTTTGGTTGCACCTTTCTAGAAACTTCAGCCAAAGCAAAGATCAATGTTAATGATGTAAGTCGTGCTGAATTTTATCATAGGAAACACACTCTCTAATCATCATTTTATTCAATCTTAAAATTGACGATTCTCTATTCGTTTTTACAGATATTCTACGATTTAGTCCAACAAATTAACAAGGTATCACCAGTGGGGAAGCCCAAACCGAGCAAGAAAAGGCCATGTACTCTTCTGTAAAGACTGAAATCACTACAACTACCAAACTATTCACTATAGTTAACAATGAAAGAGAGTTTAATGAAAATAATCTAAGGGATACCGTACTGGATGCCCCAAAAGATATATAATATAAATATTTGTGTGGAGAAGCTGTTAACTAAATGGAAATAATTACTTTCATCTGACAAAATCTGTGGAATCAAATGAGTTCTTGTGAACTAGCCAGGGCAAATATTCAGTCTTTATCTCAAATCATAAATGTGTTTATGTGTGTGTGAGTTTCCAAATTCAAGTTTAAACTAGTTCTTAAAACGGACCAACTGCTATTCGGATGGCCGTTACTGTTGGCTGTTATGCACGTGCACAAAATATGTATCATCATTATACTCTTCATTCTTGTTTTTTAAACGGACGTTAAACGACACTTACAAATATTATGATATGCACCTCCTACTTGACCTGTTTACAATCAGTAATTCGACAATGAACTCCTGTTTGCACAAACCACATTTCCTGGTATATAGCGAGAGTGCAAACACACCTGATGCTCACCAATTTCCTCGTTGAAGGGTTTAGAGAATCCTAGTGAGAGAAAAAATTGTTTCCCCCCTTTAGCATGATATATGACATATACTGTGTTCGTTGTTGTAATTGATGTAAATTATTGCTGTTATGATATGAAAGTGTAAAAACGGAAAAAATGTTTGTCAAAGCAGTGCGAATTGACATTAAGTGTCACCCAAATCAATATTTCGTTTCTTTGCATTATAAATAGTAGTGGGTTGATGGATCCAGTATCATCCTATAAATGCTGTCATTAAACGTATTATTAACTAGAAAAAATGCCATGATATCATTAACTGTGCTTGTTGACGTAATATATTGAGCTGAAGTAAAAGCTCCTGGTTCTATATACAAATTCATGATTAAGAAAACAGATAAACACTAATCCTGTCCTTTCGTAAAATCGTATTTAGTGTTTCCGGCAATCCATCATAATATACTGATAAGAAAGTTTTGTGATCATTACAAAAGTTTACATACCTACCTACATTATATAAGTGCATAAATATTGATGTAATTTAGAAATGTCATCAAAATATTATACCTGTGTGCATCATATATTTAAATTATACTCAAGTAAACTTGATTTATTGTTATGTCAGGTATTTGTTGTGTAGCTGTAGGGAGCAAAAGCTGATACGAATTCCTGAAAGCTTAAAGCTAGTCTGGGTTATAAAAGTTTCTTTCTTAATGTACACTACAGAATCTTTTAAGCTTGTAAATCCTTATTTTTGACAAAGTTGAAGTTTATAATATTTCTGCTATCTATTGAAATTGAAGTCTGTGTGAGATTTATTGTTTTCAAAATATGTATTGCTGGCATTATAATTAGTGTGAACATAGACACAGATTTTAACTGATGAGCTGAAAAAGGAACCCATACTCTTTCGCCTTTGTATCAGTATAATATAAATTATAAGCAAGATTCCATTTGATTCTGCAATGAAAAACAATTGTTTATAACGCTTATAATAATGTATGATGATGAAACAAACTAATGACATGTTTCCCCTCGTTTATTTGATCATCTGTGAGATGCATACTCATGGCTATAATTGTCCTCAAGTGTGTACTTCACATTGCGCTTCCATTTATTGAGATACGTATACCCCCAGAATATTGTGTAAGTAGTATTTTATTATCATTTACGTTGGCAAATTAGTTGAATCCTGGTTACTATATCATATCCCCTCCCGTACATATTGATTATGACGTAGTAATTAAGTTCAGCGTAATTTTAGCATCTTAAGCATCCTCATGATCAATTTTGTGTGTAATCCTATTGGGTAACAAGCTTATGAATAAAATCAAATTATAATTGTGCTACTCTCTGTGAAGAATTCAAGGGCAGTTCTCCATGAAGCAGCACTTTCTTGCTCGTGCATTTGAAATATTTAAAAATTATGAACTATTAGGGCTCACTTTTTTGTAAGTTCATGGAAGTACAGAATATCCGTTACAAAATTACAGTTAGCCTTCAGTGAGTATTGATGGCGTTCATTAGATTACCACTTTTAACTTTTGTAGGATTGCCTTACAAGTAAAAACAAATGGTTTGTCCAATCGAATCCTCAAATTATTGATTTAAATAGTTTCAAAGTTTCCAGCTAATTTGTCCCATCACCTGTTGAATAGTACTGACACTGTTCTCATACGCCATGGAATTTACCTAATAAGTAGAACATATACGTACGAACATATGAACACAAATGCAAGAATTTACACACTTCAACTAAATTTCGTATTACATTTATTTGTGAGATTAAATACGATACGAAGAAGATATATTATCAAAGTAGAACATGGAGCAGGAATATGTGGAGTGGGGGGATAGAATTACTGAAATAAAATGCTTACTTTCGGGTTTTCCGTCAATACTTTGACTATATGAAAAGTTAAAACTGTTGAGTACATTAAGAAACCATGAACATCTCACGTTCAAAACCAAGATTTTATGAAAATTCAGCAGAAACTTGATGCTCATCCACCTCACCTTTGACATAGATACGATATCTCATGTCTCTTGCTTGACAAACCTAAATGAACCACAAGCTATTTGGTTTTACAGAGCAGCAGCAAACCCATCGCATCCATTCCATATCCAGTTTTCAACTTATGCAGTCTATGGCGTCCGACTTCAGATATGAATGAAAAGTTTGAACCTACGTAAATATCATGTATATATATGCAAACTTGAAATTTAACACACTATATATAGCACAAAACGAAAAAACTGATTTTCAGACAAATAATCGCATAACGAACCCTAATAATCCATGAATGATGATGATCACGCATCTCATTTTCACTGATGTACACTATTTCGAGTCGTAAAACATGCATCATTAAAGCAGTTATTTAATCAACATTTCTGTTGACAACCTTCTCAAAGAATGTTATAGAGAATCTGGAGCTGGAGAGAAATAACTTTGGTTGAGAAAGAAAACAGATCAGAAGTTGCATACAACATCTAATTAGCCCACTACGACAATCTTTGAATTTATAGGGCGGATTTCTATTAAACTGACATCCGGAACTTTCGCGTCCTTAGATTAAATTCAGTGAGATTTTTCAAAGTACGGAATTAGGAATTTCATTGAAGCAACAATGAAGTTATTTCAGTTATTCATCTCGTTAACTGTGTTTGGCAATGTTGCGGCATACGACCTGATTTTTAATACGAACAAAGATGTCAGCCTTTGGAAATTTAATGGATCGTACATTTACAGCCAGTCTATGCAAAACGTAGGCTCTTTGATACCAGCTCATTTGTTGCGTTCCTCACGGCAAGAAGAAATTCAACGGAGAGGTGTATGGTTAACAAGATACAGTGGGCCCGACGCTGAAAATTTCTTTCATCTTCATTATAGTTTGAAACATCATCTATTTTCTCAAGGGTGGGTTCGCTTTATTGCCTCTCCATCCGTACCCTTGGTCATCACAACAAATCACAACCGTGAAGTGGGAAGATTCTGGTCAGATGGGAAAAACTGGTGCGATGCTGTTGTCAGTATTAACCTATTACAATCGGTAACTTAGATTACTTTTTTTCTTCCCATGTACGCAACACGACGGAAATCCTCTTGCAGCTATTGGTAATTGTATCATTATTCTTCAAGGTTGGTCTAGAGCTTCGCACAGAAAATCCCGGAGAGTATGCGTTAATTGACAAAGTCGTCATGGGTGTCTTGGCAAATATTACACAACTGACTGATAACACTACCCTTAATACATGTCTCATATCGCCCTCAGAGTCTCCTCTGGAGGATGTAAACGGGATGGCTCCTGATATGATAGAAAAACCACCGCACACGAGTCATCACAGGTCAGAAAGTCCTCCGGATATGATTCCCAAACCCATGCATTCTCAACATGGTCAACGACCTGTTACTGGTTCTACTAATCAGCAAATGCCTAGAATGAGTAACGACGGCTTGACTCCCAGGCTTAACCTTAGTACAGTTACAAGCAATCAGCCTGAAATCTCAACTGAACCTGATGACAGTTCTGAAGTAAAATGTGGGTGCTCTTGCAGCTGCTCCAGAATCAAAGGAAAAAACGCTAACGGAGCAGCCTCTGGTTAAAAATTAGAACAACTAAAAGCCGCCATTTTAAAACCTTAGTCAATGATTTTGTAGCTATGTCATTTACACTTCTTGTTAGTTAATGTTTGGTAGTCGTCATTGTATTTACTTTTAATAAAACGATTTGTTTAAATTATACATTTTTAACCTATAACAGGTTGCTTTTTATTTATTTCCGAGCTTTCGTTCAATCTACTCAGAAAATTTTCAAGAAGGAACAATAATGAACAAAAATTATCTTATCATCAACATAGTCTCAATAAATCGTGGTAAATATGTGGAAAAAAGTTTCCTATTAAGTTATGAAATTATAAAAATTCAGACATTTCTTTATATAAATTTTTCAGTTAAAATTTGCTTTCAAAGTAGCAAATTTTGCTGCATAAATTAGTTTTTTTAGAATGGTTGTCCATCCAAAGTAAAATGATTTTTTTGTGTGTTTCATGGTATGCCTTACCGTATTACATATCTACATCCATCCAAATTATCTAAATTGTTTTATTTTTAGTCAAATACCAAGTCAAATTGTCGGAAAATACGTTCAGCGTATGTATGCAAGTTATCTTATATGTTGTATGTAGTATGTAGCAAAGCATATTTGCTGTAGTCCAAACATACGGCAACGTATTCCTCTTGGCCTGCGTGTGAAGTTGTGGAGTGAATCCACGATAAATTCTTCTTGCTTGGGCTTAGAATTTGCGTATCCTGTCATTTGCATGAGCTCTGAGCATAATTCCAATTTCCAAATACAGTCCTATTCCGCTTTTAACAGAAAAATTCAAGCATGCGACTCCGTGAGTTTCAGATCAGAAAGATCAGAAGATTAGGTTTTAGGAACAGTAAAACTGAAAATTATCAGATAATTAAGCGAACTTATAATATCACTCACGCAATCTGTTAAAGAAAATGGATAAAGATCAAGCACATTCTTCACGCTTGTCCTCATATAAAAGTTTTGAACAAAACTTGCTCTTTAATAGAAAACAGGACGGTGATGAAGGAATGGTTGTGAATTCCACAATGATAGAAGCAAAAGTTAGCAGAGAAAACAGCAAACTGATTAGAAACATTAAGGCAACCGGAGGAATGAGCGATTTTTCAAAAATCGTTTTACCGAGATCAGTTGTTCATCAGAAACCAGGTGTCCTGACACAATTTAGTGGAAATGGTCAGTCAACATATAATTGTCAAGAATGTGGAAAACTTTTCAGAAGGATTGAGTATTTTCGACTCCATCTAATGAAGCATTTGCTAAATACTAATGAAAATCAATCACCACCATATATTTGCCAGCACGCGAACTGCGACAAACAATTTGATAGCAGAAATGTGTGGAAGGTTCATGAAAGGCGCCATTTGCCATTGAATAATTTTAACTGCGAAAGGTAACGAAATACACATAATTTCAAAAATTATGTCGAATATGCTTTCAAATATACTAGCAAATGTAAGACTCAACCTCAACTAATCTTTTTTCCAGGGCTCGTGATATATTCAAAGGCTGTTCCAAAAATAATTAATGCAACTACGATGTGCGAAGTTAATGCACTTTAAATTAATTCATTAAATTGTAAAGAAATCAATTGTTTTTATTGTTAAGATACATTTTAACTTAAATAAATAGATTACATACATACTACTTGAATCTGGTCTTATACAGTTTCTTAAAACTTGAGAGCGTGAATCATACAATACAGCTTCTTGTAGTATTTTCGTAGAAAACTGCGACCTATGGCAGAAGCATGCTTTTCCAGGATTACAATTTATTCTACGGTTTATAAAAAATTAAGAAAATTTTAATGATATTAAATCAACGCGACAAAAAGCATACTATCCTATATTTATACATCAACCCCGAACTATTTGGAAGTTGTAATTTAAGAGGCAATGCATAAATATGCACCCATAAAATACACGTAGAAGCTCATTACTTACAAAGTAAATTTAAAAGCAAAATTGATATGCGCAATACCATCCATTCGCTGACTGAACACATGACTCATATCACTTTCTTTCAATTATGGTTATGCGTGTTCATTTATGCATTTTTCGATCCGTAGTTAATATCATTAATTTCAAACATGATTTAGAGGGTCTTCAACTTTGCACAGGCTATTTCATCACATTGCCAACTTTTGATCTAATGGTAAGCCTAGCAAAACCTGAAAACACATTTTGGCAAAAGTCAAGTTAATCTCAACGATCCATAACTTCTAGGGTCTAATTCCGCTGTAACATATAATATCTTCCACGCGACGTCGGCATTCTTCATCAACGTCCAAAATACTGTAGAAAAACGAAAAATACACAATTAAAACATCATAGATATAGATTGTAATTAAATAAAATTGCACAATAAATATCAATAAAACTCACTTATAACAATGGGCGAATGTACAATGCACTTTAGACAACACGAAAATAGATGCATTTATCAGTTTAGTAACAATTATTTTGCTTTCTTCAAACACGGATCTATCGATTTCCATTTCTCTTTCTAATGTATTTGTCATATAATAATCCAGTACACTTAGAGTCTGTGAAAGAAAAGAATATTACTTAAATTACTCTAAACTTGAATTAATTTTAACTCAACTCAACATAAAAATATTTGTAACAATGCATAGTATGCATTAAATAAACATACATCATAAGTTTCAACAACTTTCACAATATACGAACGTAAATCCTGATGAACAACGCCCCGAGGATCCCGTTCAACTGATATACATATCAATTCTAGTGTTCCCTCTAATGCCCAAAATGATAACATACCCAGAGAAAAGATATTTGCGATTTGTTTTTCCGGTAACTTGACATCCAGTTTACCAAAGAATAGTAAGCTATTCAAATTTTGCTACATAAAACAAAGACATGCCATATAAAATAGTCAGTCGACAATACACTGTATGTATTCTGTAAAATAAATGTATGGTCCTAACCATAGTTAAATATCCTCTACAAGTCGCGCTGATGTCGTTCCAGACTGCTGAAGGTATTTGCTTAATCAAATTCATTACTGTAGGCGATGATTTTGGAACTTCATGTGGATAGCTATTAAGATAATTTTGTAAGACCATTGGCGAATATGAAACGAAAACATAAACCAAACCAAACCACACAGATAATATTCTTACGGAGAGGTGAGATCCCTCATTTGGGAAAATCTAGTCACACCACGAGGAGGTTCAGATTGATTGGACGTACATTCTGATTGCCTGAATTGTCTCAGTTGATTTAGGACTGAAGGTTGAAATCCTGCCTGAAGTAAAGTAGGAGGTAGCTTTGCAGTTTTAAGAAAATTTATCGTACTTTCGTTCATTTCAGTTAGAACTTGACAACTTGAATTAAACACGCCTTTCCAATTGATAGGATGACTTCCTGAATATCAAAAAATTGTAAAATGAAGTACTCATGAAAAAATAAATTTATGGTACATGAGCTCAAGTTCAAGCTAGGTTTGCGTGTACATGTCAACATCCTTACCTGGATGCGTTATATTGTAGAAGACCATGACATCCGGACTTACAACTCGCGATTTAATTTTGAACTCGTAAAAAGCTAGAGACTTCATATAGGCATTATTTCCTTTCATCGCATCACTCAATAATAAACACTGATTGTGTTTTGGAGGGTACTCAATCGGAAGATTAATGATCTGTTAGATTAATTTACAAAAAAAATAGCATACAACTTCGACGCACATTTGTCATTATTTGAATATAATCGAGAATCATACCTCAGTAAAATACGAATTAACAAGTATTAGGTACAGTCGAAACGTCAAACGTGGTATATAAACCCAGAGAAAAACACGAATCATAAAAGTTACATCCAAAAAAAGTAAGAATCGTTCAAAAGTTTGCGACTGAAATAACTCTATTCCTAACGTAGTAAAAAGGTTGAAATAGAACAGTGGACCTAAAAATAAACAAATTCCGGCATTGTAAAACTTCTGAACTAAAATCAATAAGTCTAAAAACGATTAGTAGAAGAGCTTACCAAACAATAAACATGAAACCCAGATGGCGATTGAAAGGTGAAGACTTCCCTTAACATTGGAAATAACTTCAGTGCAACAAAGTAGTGAGCTAATACCCCATTTGACACGTGTTGAAGGAAACTCTAGGCGAAATCCTCGGTGAGTAAAATTGTAAAAAAAGAATTCGAAACCACTAATGGCTGCGGCAAGTCGAACCACCAACAAATTCTCGTGTAAATAAGTGACTTTGGTGTCCCTGATTAAACAATACATTGAGACATTTTTTTAAAGAAAACCAAACTTAAATAAATGCTATACTTGAAATAGTAAAATTATAATAAAATTTATACTTACTCAGATATTTCTTTAACTAGAAGTAGGTTTTGGTAGTTTTGGTCAAACAAGAGCAGAAAAATGAAACAATGTAGCCAAGCTGCGAGTCCAAAGCAAAGGGGTTTCAGTAGAATGCGTAATGAAGTGTACCGACTAATCTGTTCGTGAATTGACTCAGCAAAGTTTTCTTGGCCTTTATCAGAAAAAAAAAACTCGTTTGAATACCACCTCCTAAATAATACGCAATTAAGAAACTAATATATATTGATTGACTCACTGTTCAAACAAATTGCCAGGGTGAACACAGTAAAGTAGACTAGGGCTACTAAGGCAAGACCGGAGACGGAAACCACTGAAAATATAAAAGACTCGACTGCGCTGTGCAAGTAGCTAAAGCCTGTATAGTACATTAAGGGACTTGCATTCGCGGAGTTAGGAATTCGAGTAAACAAAACACTGAACAAAATCAGTAAGACTATTTGCCATCCACACGCCAGCTTCATGGTAAGAATCAGTCTTGAAAGTTTAACCTGCAAATAACAAGTTACAGTAACAGTCATGTCTTACCCACTCAATATTTAAATCCTAACATATCTTAAATGTTTGACAATTGAAAAGCTTACTTTATACTCTGCTTGCTGCAAATCTTTTGGTAACCCATTGTAAACTTCCTGCATCGCAATAAAACTAGATAGTTTTTCGGGTGAAGTCGGTCCAACTTCACTAAACCTGGGACTTCTCGTTGCAAAAAATCCGTCCCTTTCATAAATGGTCCAATCTGGCAATGTGCTTGTACGAAACGCCATTATTTTTTACTGCAACCAATAACAAAGACAAACCATTGTATCCTGATATGCAATTTTCAAGTACAAAAGTTCCAAGTTTCCTGTTCTCCTTTATCCGTTATCAATTTTGAATTTATGATTTGTGCATCTTAATGACTAATTAATAACCACTAAAACTAAAGCATGTCCTAATGACGCAATTTTACATATTACAAAAGTACATGTGACATGTATACATGACTTACTCAATTTGATTGACTGACTTCTTCTCTTCTGTTATCCAAAGGAATGGAGAAACGGGCGTCAGGCCTGCTAAGTAAGTCATAAGTCAAACGAAGACCGTCCTCCTGGCTCCTGGATAAAATTGTTGGTTTATTCAACATTTGACATTTATTTCTATTCTCTCACCATTCGTTAGACATTAAACTTAGCCACTAAGTAACATTCAACGTTCAACATCCTGAATTAATATTCATAAATTTAATTAACGATCAACTTTCAATCTTCCAACCGCCACTTGTAATGCACGACGTATAACTTACAATTAACAATTTTAACTGCTCAATATTGAAAATAAATATTCTTTAGAAAATCCAAAGTTAAGCATCACAGCACTTCACTATGATGTGCAGTTATTCACCTTATCAAATATCCTTTCATGCTAGAATTATACAGTTTTTAAATATACTGCGTTTTAGTTGCTGTTATTGAAACAAGAGGAGATGAGTATTGGTTGTGTTGCGTGCGGTTGGTCACTAGTTGAGTAATCATAATCATTGTTCGTTTTAATCAGGATGATGAGCAAAAAAAGCCGCACACACGTACTAATACATACATAGGTTGATCCTTTTCGACATAAACTATTTGCCGGGTCTTTGACATTCAAACTTTGTCCCCTCGCTCTTGTCAAGCGTACGATTAACATTGCCGTTATACTAATTCCTGGATTATACAGGATTGGGGCATTGTGCGATCCGAAACTGACGTTCCGAGTGGATAAGTTGTTATGCTTCCTTTATGCATGCATTCTGATAGAAGTGAAATCTATTTACAATTAGTCTAATGGGATGTGTTTGTGTCCATGTCTAGTAGCGAACAAAGGATTCTGCTACGCATACTCATATACGTGTATATTCAAAAGACTCATAAAATAATGGGCTCACAATTAATTAATTGCCTAGGTTTATCTGAAACATCCAACCTTGTTGAAGCATTGATTAGAGCATTGTTACCAGACGTTTTGGACCTGAGGTATCGTTGGTCACTCTAAAGCTTTTTGGCTGAAAATTTGTTTAGAGGTATACTTTAATGCGAGGAACACGATCCGTTGAAAAATTGGTCACTTACCGTGCCCAGGTGCCCGGAAATTGCCCCGGTGGGGGGAAAAATTGGAATTTCAAAATTGTCAGAAGTTGATGAAAATTTGTATCTTGGTATATTTTAGCATGAGAATGACGAATCCGATGAAACATTTTCAAATTTTCATCAAATTTTGAGGACTTTAGAATTTTTCCGTTCATTTACTTTTTGTAGTTTTTAGGCATTTTGGAAGAAAAGCACTGAAAATGTTTCATCGGATTCGTCATTCTCATGCTAAAATATACCTAGATACGAATTTTCATCAACTTCAGACAATTTTGAAACTCAAATTTTTCCCCCCTACCATTTCGGGGGCTTGGGCAAGGAAAGTGACCAATTTTTCAACGGATTCGTGTTCCTCGCATTAAAATACACCTATATAAACAAATTTTCAGCCAAAAAGCTTTCGAGTGGCCAAACGATACCTCAGGTCCAAAACGTCTGATTGTTACAGTTTGCAAATAAACAAACAACACTAAACTCGGCTAGCATTTGCCTTCTGTTGTCGATGTGCTTCGCTACAACGAGGCTGAAGGTGTGAAGACATGGATCATATAAGTAAAACGGAATGGAATTTTATGGAATATGGGATCCATGTTAGGAATTACTATTTTAAAAAACTTGTCACTACTGACCTGGACATTCATTCCACGGATTATAAACAGTTGAAAGTAGTGATTGCATAATGAGTCAAGACTCAATGGAGACTCATTATTTCTCGATAAGAAATTGTTATTGGAGACTTATTGAGTCTCGATAACTTCTCGATAACATGACAACATACAAATACTGCATACAGTGTGTCCATACGGGTTAAGAAATTAAGTTTTTTGGCTTTTTCTTCCGGACCGTCCTCACAAATTTTAAACTGATACACGGATAAACTGCTAGTCACAGTACGTAATTATTCCAAGTTGACGTTGAGTGCCAGGCGCTGGCATGACATGCACCGGAAATATTCAGGGAAGACTGTTTTGACTGTCCAAACGGGTTAAGAAATGGGCATCCACTAGTGATCCACTGCCACGGCTGAGGTGGTATTCGACCAAAATGTTTTCCACCAGGCTACTTTCTATTAGGTCTTCCGAAATTGCCTTACTTTGGATTCGACCTTTGCCCCTACTCGGTGCCTTGTAATGCATTGTCCTTATGTAAAACACAAACTTCGGTGACGGCAAGACGTGTTGGAGCTTAGGGTATCGGAGGAGTCGATTAAAAATATGTGCGACATGAAGGGTAACAGTTGGTTATAATGTTATGAAAGTCTTAGTTCATAAATGTACAAGTAGCCTAAACTGTAATGCCGTAAACAATAGCAAATTTTATTTTAGTTATTTTGTAATTTATTAGTATGTGTTTACATAATAATAAAAGTGGGTCGATGTTTGTGACTTCACAATTCCAACAACTCACATTTTTCTGAGCTGAAAAGTTCAGAATATGTTAATAAACTGTTACTCTTCATGTCGCACATATTTTTAATCGACTCCTCGGATACCCTAAGCTCTACCACGTCATGCTGTTACCGACGTTTGTGTTTTATTTATTTATTAAGTACAAATTAGTATCCCAGTACAGGGTTTTTACACTAATAGGTTTTTGTGTTTTATCAACATAAATTTGTTTTTGAGTGACAAGTGGGAAAAACTTTACAGTAAGAAAAACCACTTG
>JAHZNA010004409.1:0-29950 GCA_027743935.1 Sinodicranocentrus sp. ZH6
AACCGTTTTTTTAATATTCAGTATTTTATTGAGCGCGAAAGGCTCTGCGCAACCTGTACTAGTAAGAATAAGAAGGATGATTTGGAGATTTAATGGCACACAAAAATATAATTTAGGATTGTTGACGCAAGCCAGTTTCATAAAGGAAATCAATGCGAATTTTTCGTATTTCGCACCAAAATTATTAGGAATCGAATTAAATCCTGAAGAAAGCCAGCAAGTGAAAACATTTTACTTTGGGGAAAAAGATATTGGCAATAACACCGAACGCAATCTTACTGATTTAATTTCCGATCGAGTAATGGTTCATGGCTCGAAAGTGGCAGCAGATTTTCATTCACGTGTTAGTGATACTTACTTATACTATTTGAGCAAGAGACCTGGAAAGAGCTACGCGGACAAAATTTTAGTGGATTTTCCCGGCAAGGACGCAAGTTATGCAGTATCTCATGCAGATGAACTTCAGTTTCTATTTCCATACTATGGATATCCTGAATATCCTCCTTCAGACGAGAAATTCTTTCCATTTTCAGAATATTTAGTGAGCATGTGGGTAACCTTTGCAGCTACGGGGTACAAATATATACGCAAGAACGCAACCATGAAAATAGCATATAATGGAAAATTGCTTTTCATGAAAAAAATTATCTTGAGCCTAAATCTTTCCATTTGCAGAAACCCAACAATTCAGACAAAAGACGAATTTAACGCAAACCTAGAGTGGAAGCCAATCATTGAAAAACAAAATCCGATATTTTGGTACGAACTAAATGACTCACCGGGTCCCACTACCGTATTGGAGGAGCGAATGCACTTCTGGGATCAATTTAGTCATAAGCAACTCAATTTTGATATTTAAAGAGTGTAAAAGGTTTTGAATTAGAATAAATAATTTGAATGAAGAAAAACTATTATTTCATCTCAGCAGCCGAACAAAGACTTTGACATCATGAATATGATCAGCATACCATTAAACTAAACGATCGGCAATCTTCTTGCAATATTTGTGTACAGTGTACATAGTTCATTCATTTGTGAATGAGAATGGAACCAAAAAACAGTCAAACTAGGCGTAGGCGTGTCTTAAACGCATCTATTTTAATTGTACAGCGCAGCGTACAGGATAAAGGAAAGTAGGATTGGAAATCAAACTGGAGCAAAACTCTTCTTATGAGTCTGGCAATGAATGAATGAACCTTAGTGCTGGAGCAGCACCACTGCAGTCATCCTCTATGCATGAAGTAAAATTGTCATGTTCGATATTTATCTAAAATCTAAGTATACATATATGTGTATATGTACCTATGCACATGTAAAGTACTCTATGCACTCATTCCATCCACACTAATCACCTGGGCCGTGCTAATACACAAGTCGAACTTGATCATTCTAAATCTTGGTTGGTGCGATTCGCAATTTCAGAATATTTGTTTGCTTCACGTTGTTGACTGACAATAACACAGACAATCTGTAGTGTCGAGGAACGCTGGAAAATTTGGTATAGGTATATAAATTTGAAAATATAAAAACTCGATACAAAACATTGTATCAATATTCAATAGTAGTAAAATATAAAAACAGTCTAAAATTCTGAATGGGCGGTAAGTCATGAAGTGTTTATAAAAATAAACGCAGACAATTATGTTGTCTTTTATTGCGCAATACAATGCACACAGATATAATCATATGAATAAATAAATAACTATATTCAACTGAAGTTTTTATTGAAAGAAATACAAGAGTTCAAGGACTATTTTTTACAGTTCTTATAACTTATAACGTTTGGCAATTATTTCGTTGTCCCTTAAACATAAATAAACTTTTATTTTTTACTTACACCTTGGGTTGCACCCAAGCCCAGAAAATAAACTCTCAACAGTTGACAGTCTGAGGTTACAGCCAGTAAATTTTAGTAAATCCTGTCGATAATTTTTGTAACAATTCTGTGGTTTAAATAGGCAAAATTGACATCGGTGAGAATATGAGCCTTCCTGCTCAAAACGCTGCAGCGGACGCCAATGAAGAAACAGGGTCATATCCCAAAGACCTTAGCTATGGAGTGTACGACTGTGATCCTAGTTCAGTGGACCCTAACGGAACAATCATTAGTGGCATTGAACAAAAACCACGGATTGTGCTGATGGGTTTAAGAAGGTGAAACCTACTTTTACATAACATGCGTTTTTATTGCACACTTCTCACTTCTGCTCTATTTTCTCTTGTCTCTCGCAAGATAAGTTTACATGTGAAAAACTGACAGAATTACTAAAATGATGTAAAGGCAAGTTTAAAGTTCTTGCAAGCTTTAGGATCAAGCTATTTTTCTTATGGACTAACTTTTTAAATTACGATTCGTTTCGTTTCGTATGATGATACGATTTTTTTAAATATTGGGAAGGCCAACAGCTTTTATTTCTGCCTTGGCCTTTCCAATCAACCGTTGGTATTTACTAAAAGAGTATATAAGTTGTAAAGATTTATCGTCATATATGTCATATTCATATGTACTTAGTACTTTTACATCGACATAAATACCTCCAAACGCAGCTAGCAAGACACCTCAAAGAACATTTTGTAATAAAATTAAAATTTACGTTACTGATATGACTGGTCATACGTTACGTTATTGGTCATCCACTAATGACTAACCGTGTTTAATTCTTCAAATATGTTACAATTATATAGCAATTTGAAAAGCATAACCGTTGACTTGTGTAGTATTTAAAAAAGCATGTAGCTTGAGCTTGAGCTAGTTGACTATAAAAATTGAGCATTTAGCTAAATTCTGAATTAAGTTGAAAATTCAAGGGAACTTTCTGAAGCCACAGCATTCAAATATATATGTGTATATATATCTGAAGCATGTTTATTCACAATGTTTTATTTTAATACCAGGATGATTACATGGAAGCACTTGAACGACTTCGTCATACAGTGACGAGGGCCTACAAAATTAATCCGCGAATAAACTTTGAAGTGTTCATTCATAAAGTAAGTATAAGTTAAGTTATAGCGCGACAGCAATAATAATTCGATATGAAGAGTTGCTTAATTTGTATATGGCTCTTTTTATTTGTGAATTCTTAGGTAGATGGACTGTCAGAGGATTTTAAAATGGACACTCAACGTGACATACATGGCCGCGCTACGGATGATTTATATGATGCTGGTATTGTGTAAATAATATTCTTGTTACTTTAATTCCTCAAACGTCAACTTAAAATAATTAAATATAAGCCTACTTTATGAGGAATCATGTGTAGTTAGTTTACAATATTTCATTACTTTTTCTTGTCGTATAATAGGGTTTGAACAGGTGCACCTGAGTTTTCACCTTACATCAATATACGACCATTCCATTTTCGAGGCTTTTTCCAAAGTAGTTCAGAAGCTTATTCCGCAGCTTCCAACCTTGGAGAATCTTCTTAATATTTTTATATCCAACTCTGCGATTGAAAAGGCCTTTCTGTTTGATGTCGTAAGTAAGTGCAATTTCAGTATGCATGCTTAGAAAATCAACATAATATATTATTTAGTTACATGTATACAGAGTTTAACACTTAAGTTTCAACTTTTCCATTTATTAAGTTGAATTATTTTTTGGTTTTAGGCAAAATATACATCGCCACTGATTCGTCTCCTGTTGATATGCAAAGCTACGAACTTTGTTGCGATATGATAGACGTGGTGATTGATGTATCCTGCATTTATGGACTGATGTCAGGGGATGAACTTGCTCCAGCATTTGATCGCCATAGCCAAGCATCAATCAGATTAAATAATGGCACTGTGTTACATCTAAGAGAAGTAAATCGATTTTTGGCATTGGTTTGCATTCTCCGGGATGATGCAATGGAAAAACAAGGTAAAGGTATGATATTACTTTCAAAATTAACTGCGGGTTTTCAAAACCTTTAAACACTAATGATTACATAATTTCTTGTGTAGGTATGATTGATTACAACTTCACAATGTTCCGAGCAGGAATTCAAAAAGTTTTTGAAGTTCGGAAAAGCCAAAACCGTAAAATGGCTGCAGTTTCATTCACAAATGACAACGGCGAGGCACTTCGCTGTTAAGTACATCACGATCACATCCAAATCTCCTTGTTCGGTGGTGTTTAAAGGCTATTATTTCGCTCAGTGCCTTTTACTTAACATTTTCGGATATGACAATGCATAAATGTAAGAATATGAATATTATGAGAATAAAAACGCTAAAGGGTTTAGTATTTAATTTAAGCTGAGAAACTTTATATAAGCTACAATTACATCAACAGGTCATATCGACAACAAATCTATTCTAAATATTTTTTTCGTCTGAAGCATCAGTAGTCTTAGACGCTTTAGTGCCCTTTATAGAAGCAGATTTGCCCTCAAGTTTATCCAACATTCTTTTCTGTTTTTCCAATTTACGGGCTTCTTTCAAATTCTTCCTTTGCTCCTTTTCTTTTTTAGCTAACATTTCCTGGAAACGATCGTCACGTGAATCAACTGAAAATCCAAAATGTCTTCGAACTTCCTCCATAAGTTTTTCTCTTCTTGCCTGTTAATGACAAGGAAATGTTAATTTTGAGATCAATTTAACAATAATTTTGTACAGAGCAATATATCCTGAACAAAAACTCAATTCTTAATACAAACACAAATTTGTAACGCAGTAATTCCTAGTGTTTGTGTGTTAATGTTTCAGTTATAAATATTATTAAAATCATTACAATACAATCTAATTCCACCAATTCTTACACACGGTAAAATTATCAGTATTTGTATTTGTTGCATGGTTTACCGTTGAGCCAAAAATTTTAAAGCACAATAGTTAAATAGAATTCAATGCGTGCAACACGCCATGCCAGAGGAATTTTAGTAGCCTTTCAAAAGCTTCTTGAGAAACATGGGTTGGGTGCATATAATATAATTTTCTTACTTTAGCTTCATTTGACTCTCGTTCCTTTCCTTCTTGTCGCAATTTAAGATCCTCCTTGAACTTATCTACCATTGTCATCTTCTTTTCTACTTCTTTCACCCTATATTTAAAATAAAAAATCGAAATATAAATTATTATAGTCCTTTGTAGCTGAAGTCTGCCAAAAGCCATTCGACATAGAGGACAACTGTCTGCTTTAAATTATATGGATTTATTTCAGACTAATATCAAATTTATCATTATTACTATTCATTTCATTATGCTAATACGATATACAATACTTCATAGAGGTGATACAAAGGCAAAGGTAATCTATTAAAGCTTTCACTCAACCTTGCTTTCAATGCTAGTAAAAGTTTATAAAAGTTCTCGTTCATCGTTTGGAAAATGCCTTTACTCTTCCATCGTATACAGCATAAATAGGAATATAATTTGATATACATGTATTTCATGGCATTGATTCATCTAACGAAATCTAACCAACATTTCCAATTAGTGCTTTTGTCATAACGTACCTGCGTTCAATCTGCTCGTTCTCCTCTTGTTTCTTTGCTCGAATCCGTTCTACCGCTTCCATGATGGTAAATGGGCGGCATATATTTTCATATTCAATTTTATTCTTTAGTTCCTCCCTGGTAGGCCATAGAACGCCTGGATTAACCCCCGAACTTTCTCCATACTTTCCAAACAGTTTCTGTCTATAACGGACGGTGTGATGAGCCCAATGCATCGGTTTCTGGTGAGGTGGTTGACCATGAATCAAACGCTGATCGTACTCATTTAATCTTGATATGTTTCTTTTTGCAACAATTTCTTCCTCGGATAAGGTTCTAGGGCTATCCTCAAACAAAGGTAAAACTTTTGCGTCAGGGATAGCTCCACCTTCATCTTCGTCTTCATTGCGTTTTGTCCTCCGCAGTAAATCCGTTAATATAGACATATTTCTTCGACTCTGATGGTAGGTGAATAAGCTACTGGAGTTTGTATTCCTAAAACAGCAGCGGACATAGCTATTTTTTCTTGGAAAAAACGCCTTTGGGCTGTTTTTCAAAACTTGGGATCCTTTCCATTGACTTTCCTCATTATAAATTACATCAATTTGCTTCACATTTACAGTTGAAAACAAACCGATTGAACCGATTTGCTTATATTCAAAAATAGGGCTAACTATTCTTAAAAATTTCGCCATCATATTTTTATCTTTTAGTAAAATATGAAATACTGTATCACACTTATTTTAATGAAAGATGACAGCTATGATGAATGATGAAAAAGATTGTTTTCCGTTACTTGAAAGGAGACTATTTCAACCAACTACCAACTATTGTATTGGGTTCCTAACCTCATCTCAATTCCACTACTAATGACTAAGAAGACCACTTCTGATTTTCCAAATAATAAATTTTCATTTCCAAATAAAAAATTCCATCGTCTCCAAAGACTCCAATGATGAATGACTCCAAATAAACTTTCAGAGCAGCTATATGTGAGTGTGTATGAATGAAGAGCTAAATTTATGTAAACAAATTGTTTTTTATCCATGTGGTTATACCAATTTGTTTCAATAAGCGATTTCGTAGATCATATGGTAGTTGGGGCAGCCTTTTGACGGAGGGAATCGGACTTTGAATGTCTTCTTATTTTTTCGATTTTTCTTAGATTCAGGATGCTGATGCCGAAATCCGAAATAGCCGACAGTTTGATGTACGACAGTAAGACGTGATAATCTTGTTAAATAAACGGGATTGCGGTTGGTCCAAGCGCATACCAAATTTCTACCGATAACTATTTCGTAAATTGCGTTTATTAACATAGGTTATAATGGGTGTATCTATGTAAGTTGAATAAAATTAAGCTTTTAAGACGTTTAGTTGTATGTAGTGGTCATTTGGGGAGAATTTTAATTATGAAAGATTCCCTCAATCTCAAATGCCAAGCGGTGAAAAGTGTCGCTATCGCTAAAGTTGAAAAAATATTATTTTTGGAATAAGTAGCACGTAAAATCTGTTCTAACTTGGTGGACAACAATCTTCTCGATCTTTTACATTCAACATCTGGACAATAAGTCATAAAAGTACTAATACATTCTATAAGTGCCAACCAACTGACAAATTCTATCCGAAAACTTTCAATCGTGCATGGCGATTACTTTTAGTAGTTGTTAGTTGCTGGTAAATTCAAGCTTAAGTAACGTACAATCTAACGGACAAGTCAGTTTTGTTCTCTCACTTTCCATTCCTTACATTCAATGATACGTTTCTTTCTTCCTGGCTTCCCAATTCGCTATTCGTCATGTCTTAGCCTGACAATAACCGAACACTATTATTTCCCTGAAGCCTGAAACCTGATATAAGATTCGTATATATGTATTGTAGGTAATACCGGTAATACATTTTTGGAAATTGATAGATTGATTTCAAAATGTATTCTTTGTAAAACGTTTTCCATAACATTTTTGTATTTCGGAAGGTGGGAAGATTTTTTTTAAAATGCGCGTGACTATTCTTTAGTTAATTTGAATGCTCAGGAGGAGCAGATAATGTAGTGCTGTTATTGTGATTATACTATGATTATGATATCATGCAGAAATTATGCATATGAAATATGAAATGGCATTAGGCGTTAAGTATGATTAACGTTATTGAATGTACTATAACACTCGGATATATTTCTACGTTCAACGTTCCCAGTAAAGTAAATTATGCACTAAAAACACGTTGATGTTTCTGAACCAGGTTACAAGCTTATCCTCTCAAGGAAGGTCTCACTGGAGCACAGACCATTGAACTGCTAATCAAGAGAGTTCAAACTCTTGGAGGTCAACAGACTGGCCAGTTTCTCGTTGATTGTGATACATATGCGTCCATACCAATCGGTAAGAAATGCTTTTGTAACATTTTTAATAGAAAAAAAAGAAGAAGAAAATTGTTTTTAAATTTATACTACTTGTAGTAATGTAGATTGCTTTCATATATTGCTAATAACGCGTGTGGTGTAAAATTTGTCAGTGGTTCATGTGCAATTCCATACTGAATACATACAAGTTCCTTTTCAAAATTTGTAAAACATGGATTTTTCCATTTGGCTGTAAAACTTTTTACGTGGATTAAGGATTACCAGCTAGAAATGCACCATCACCTCCTATTTTGCATTTTCATTGCATGAAATTTGATGACGAAGTTGGCGAGTTCGTCACATGAATGTTCAATTAACGAGGGTAATAAAAAGATTCGCAAATCATCGTCGCATCGGATTCGTAGATAACCGTTAGCTCTGAGAATGCGCGATGTGTCATTCATGTGTGATGGTGTGAGCACACACACACGCGTGATGCGTAGGATTTTAATACCACAGGAACAAATTCTGTGCTAATTAAGAATTATGACATTGTGAACATTTTTTAAAATAACGCAATAAAGATTGCTACGGAAGATTTCTTCTCATATACACAGATTTTTCATGATATGGTTTACATTACGTGTAAAATAATTACTCGGCTATCAAATTGTGTTCAAAATCACGATTTCTGCTTACTTTATTTTCCCAATTTATGTTGCAACAATGACCAATACCAGAAGATGGAAACTCAGGTATTGTCTTTATTTATTGTCTTATTAGTTTCATTGGAAGCGCGCAGTACATTTCAGTTTTCAAAAATTTATCAGCATACTATCAATTTATTGAGTACATGTTTTGCGAATTATTTTAGCAGCCGACAAAGACGGGCTCCGTGTTACGGCTAACAGTAATTTATAATTGGTAGTAAACTTTGTCATCATATCATTAGAGTATTACATGTTGGTAAAACGGAAATGGTAATGCCTAAATCCTAGAACATACCGAATTCATGTAACGTTATTCAAAGCAGTCGCCTTTTATATTATAATTTACCTTATGACAATTATTATGTCTAGAACTTGACATCATAATAATAGTTAGCATTTCATTTATATAACTCTATACTATCTTTGGATACACGTGTTTGCCAACTGGATTGCAAATTAAGATGAAGTGGTGTGGTACACATTTGGCCAAGAAAATGAAAAGAATTTTTAAACTCTCGCTGTACTTATGCAAAACAAATATAGACATAATTCCCGTCACAGTGTTTAATGATGATGATATGACTTGAATGTTTGAACGTCATTGATATCGTTGGTCTAGTTATTGGTTGTCGAATTTAATTGTATTGCAACATCATTAGCATTATAAATGTACTTTTTTCTGTGTCATCAAACCTTTAGGTTAAAGAAAAAATATAGCATTAGTACATACAGACAGATTCATAAGAAGCAACCAAACAAATAGTCCATGAAACTTGTTTTGTTTCAACATTAGCAAACGAATTTTTTGGGCTTAAAAATCTGCCAGATACTGAATACTACTACGAGTCACTGATATCAGAACGTTTTACTGACAAAAATGTAATTGTTGTTTGTGACTTTCCTTTGTTTCCTTTAAAAAGTTACAAAATAGTGCTTATAACGCACGGTTAAATTTTACAGTGAACATGCAGTACTGCTATATACCGTATATCCTATACGTCAACGTGGTCGCAGACAAGACCTCTCAAGATGAAAATTTAATTAAAGTGGCATGTGCAATGTGCATGTGTGCCATAGTTCTATGTTGTGTGAGTGGTTGTGTGCAGTGTGCACATCGAACTGGATGTTGTCCATTTTTGCTCACTTGTCGTCTCGTCCACCTTAATTAGAGAATTTCCAGTAATTTTTACATATACCTTGTCGGTTATATTGACCTGTAGTATAACATTTGTGACGGTTAAAATTCAATTGATTTTGGAATAACTTAGCTACATTGAATTTACAAATTAAATTGTTCTTATCTTAAATAATCATATTCATGTAAAGCATAAGCACTTTTTGATAGTTACATAATATCGTATACTAAAAGGACTACCACATCCGTCGACAAACAGTTATTTCCGAAATTTTACAAATCGATCTGTATCCAAAAACGAGTACAAGCATGACATTGTTTGGAAGTAAATACTCGATTCAATTATTGTCAAATCATTCTTTTTGGTATTGCGTGTCTAAATTTTTGAAAGATTCCTCAACATTATGTAATTTTTAAGTCAATTATTAACTCGGACTACCGAGATTATATATTATTTTCACTGGATAAGTTAATTTATTATACATTTAATTCATAAACTATTAAAACTATGTCATGCACACATTTCATTTGCATGATCAATTATCAATATATGCAAGAATCGAACCTTCTGTATGTGATGATATTATACTTTAAGAAGTTCTTATTATGTAAGAACACTCTAACGGATTATATTATTGTCTGGAAACACACACACACCACACCCTACCAACGACATATTATCCTATTTCCCAATAAGTAAAATGTAGTGCTAGCTAGATAAATGGAATCAAAGGTACTAGTACTAAATTCGTACCTCGGTTCCAAATATATTGGTAGATAATCGTAAACTGTTTTTAATTATTCCGTGATTTCATTTACAACTGCTGATTGTGGATCAAAAGGAACTTTTTCAAAGATCCACATGCTTAAAATTGTACGTTAAGTTCAATCACGACTTTCTATTTTTTCAATCCGATTAGAACTTGTAACTTAAGAGTGCCATAATTACGACCTCTGTAAGTCTGAAATATGTAAAAGTATGGAAAAGTTTTCATCCATAATCAAGTCACCGGAACTTTTTAAATGAAAGTCATATAATAAAATGTTCCTTCATGGGGAAATATAATTCATTCCTCTTCAATGGCAATAACATACTTTGGATTCGGGATTAAAATACATATATATTCTTTGCATATCTGGATAATGAAATTCACTTGCTCAAATAAAATCTAAACCATTGGTAAATTAAGAACAACTGTCGACTTTGATTAACTAACTACAATCTAATAGACTAAGAAGAAGACTATATACACAAATTCTAAAAGACTATTTGGGTAACGACACCCTTCATCACTTATAACTGATACTGTTTTTGTTCTGAGAATTTTCCAAATCGAATGGTGCTTGGCGCATATCTATTTATACAGATTGTGAGCGTTAAGTATTTAATTAGTTTTGTTAGATTCTACCTAAACATACGTTAATCTGAAACAGATGTTATCGATGACGAAGTGCAGTATGAGTATGAAATGGATTTGCTGAATCTATAATCCGTATGGACTCGAAAATGGCTTACGCTTCTTAATATGTCCTTCCAGGGTCAAACAACAGTGCCCCTTTTAGGTCTAAATGGACCGGTTGTTAAACGAGAAGAGTAGGGAAACAGATCGTATTCAGTTTCTTCCTCACTATGATAAGTTTGTTCCAGATGTGGTTGCATATTATGCATCCTACTTCTTTCACCGTAGAGAAGTTGTGATTCTGATATCAGATCATGCTGATATGGGGGAAGGCTTGGTGGAAATACTTGAAGCTGAGCATGTCGATTGTAATACGGATCAACGTAACGGCGTGAGTATTGAATATTAGGAGTGTGAGAATAGTCGTCGTCCATTTCATCGTGGTGCATAACTTCATATGGCATGGATTGGGTAGGAGCAAGATGCGTCATCATTAGCCGTCCAGGATATCTGCTCTGAAGAGGCATACTGTCAGAAGGCTGAGGGTGGTCTGGAAGGTTGCTTTGTGTGAAACTATTCAGCTTTAAGTTTAGGTTTAGATGAAGGTGTGGTCGAGGAGGAAGTTTGGCCCCTGGTGGGGTTTGCAGAGGTGGCGGGTAGTAGTTGTCTTTCGTCAGGGATAAATATGATTTGTTGTGTGTTGTGCTCATGAAATTTGAAGAAGCACTTGACGGAGCTGGGGTACCAGAAGTCGCAATGGCAGTGTTTGGAGGGGAATTCGGATTTATTACCGGTACATCACTGGTTTGCTGCACAACTGTGTGATGCTCCATTTCTTCGAGCTCTACCCCTTTCGTTTCTGGTACTACACAGCATACAAAGAAAAGGCCAGCGACTGAAACTCCGGAATATATCCAAAACGCTCCATAAAGTCCAACATGAGCGTGAATATCTACATATGTCTTCACAGCAGCGAAAGCACAAGCGTAACTGAACGAGGTTGAAACTGCGCCGCCAAATCCACTGAAAAATCATATTTACCCATACCATATTAATGTTTTAAAAACTTGTTTTGATTTCCAAATTTGTGCCTGTCAAATAGAAGATTTTTCAAAGTAGCTTGCCACTTACCGATATTCAAGAGGAAATAGCTCTCCGACCTACGAAAACAAGCAATCTGATTAAGTCGTTGTTATCAGTATGTAACGCAACAGTTTTCTATCTATATACACGTTGCATTGTGAGAATTAATCTATTAAAAAACTCTGCATTGTTGTTTTGAGAAAATGCAATTAACGCAACGTGAATCGTTTCCGTTAAAAGTACATAATTAACTAGATATGTATTGGTATTGACTTGACATATTGCCTTACCATTAACCATGAAATGGGACCGATTCCAATTGAAAAAAATAAAGTAAAAAACAGCACGCATGTTAACGGAATCCAATCCAAAGATGGACCAAATCCTGGATTAGATGGTGGCAGTGATTCTTCCATCCAGTTGTAAAGTCCAAAGCCGAAGAAACTACCAGATATGAAAAAAATTGAAAGAGTGAGCAAAGGCAGTCTGCCTGCAGTGTCAATTAGCAGACCGGATGTCATTGAGCCAAGAAGTTGAAGGAATACAACAACGATAGCGGCCCCGTGTGGATTGAGGGATCTTCCGAAAACCTAAAAAAACATGCATTTTATCTGTTTTAATTTGTCGTCCTCATTATGTTTTTAAAATGAGTGAGTGAGTGCAAATTAAATGTTGAAAATATAGCTTTTGTACCTGCCGGAAGATAGGTACTGCGTAGTGGAAGAAAACGGTAACCCCTGAAAACTTCTGAAAAAACATGAGTCCACATGTTATAAAAAGTTGTCGAAAGGGAAATTGACTAGTGCATCTAGGTAGAAAACTTTTCTGCTTCGTCAAGATATTGCTCCGCAATGTCTCGATTTCTGAAGCAACGTCTTCGCCCCTCGATCTTAACCAAGCCATTGATTTGCAAGCTTCTTCGTCTCTTCCATGGTATAATAAAAAGCTTGGTGTTTCAGGTATCGGTAAAATAGCTAAAAAGAGAAGTATCGGGGCTCCTGCTGCCACAGTTGCTAGTTGTCTCCAGTCCAAGAAGGCGCCCAGTGCAAATGAAGAAAGGGTCCCCAAATGCCCTGCCATCTTCAGTACTGCACTTAAGCATCCTCTTATTTCCGGATGTGAAATTTCGCTTACATAAACCTAAAAATTCAAGCATCCCGTTGGTTTAGAAATACAGCACTAATTTTTACATTTGTTCTTACGCATTGCTATTTTAGGCATTATTATATTATACATTTTAATCACAAGTACGAGTGCGATTTCCTTCCATTGACATGCTGTCATACATTGAATTATGACTTTTTAAAAATTGCGGTTAGGAAAGGAAATATGTCTTGGTTTCTGGAATTATTCCAATCTCAAACCCAATACATCCTTTCTAGCGCTTTCTGAGTTGGATTTGTGTATTGTATTTGATGTGGAGTTATGTGGACATTGTATTGTATCGTGTCCGTGTCATATAAGAAAAATCGGTGTTAGCGAATTTTCGCAGTAAAATCTCTTTTACTTACTTGAGTAGCCAAAAGCGTCACGGCTGAGCAAAATCCTCCGATGAAAGAAGTGCTGTACATCATTTCCACTCGTTGGGCAAAAACGGTGAGAAGCCAAGAGAATGAAAATGGAAGAGCGACTATCAGTAACGATTTTTTTCGTCCCAATTGTAACATGAGTCCTCCGAAAAGGCAACCAAACAGGGCACCTAGTAATGACAAACTTGCCACCCATGACCCCTCCTAAAATGCATATAGGATATTGTTAGCATAAATAACTAATTTTATTACATTAACTATTTACTTGAAAAATATCACGCAACATTTATTTGAAAGTATCAAGGCGCTATCTCGTAAAGTTTGTAGTCTAGTGTTATTCATGCGTCATGCGTATGGACAGGGACAAGGGCTTTGAAGATTTAATTGGATGGAATGAATCGCCAGCTACTGACAGAAATCTATTATGAACATAACTTTTATGATTTATTCTGAAAGATACTACCAGTCACCACCAGTAGGTGAGCAATAAACTACACTAATAAGGACAAAACCTCAGTGGTAGTGTCATTAAACTTTTCCTTACTTGTGCTGTTACGTGAAAAGTACTGGTTTTCGATTCCTGGAGAGAAGCCAAAGCCGGACTGCTGTAACCTTTGCCTAGTCCAGCCGCAAATGGACCCAGGCTGACTGCAAGCGTCGCCAAAACCTAAATTCAAAGAAATACCAGACCATATTTTTAGTTTACTAGTTATTAGTAAATACGTAATTATGTATGATAATAGGGAGATCAAAGATTTGGAAGGTGGATGAATATATGTGTGTGCATATTTGTCATTTACGCCTCGCATATTAAATTGGTTTGGGTCTTGGGTTGATGCTTTCAAATACTAATAGGCAACTATATACCATAGTTCCTGACTGACAAAAATGAAAAGCGACTTGTGACATAGTAAACTACTAACTTTGCTCACATGACGTACATATACTTATTACTGCCTTTATATGGATAGTCATCGCTTGTCTCTTGCATGAGTACCTATCTACAACCTTCGTTTTCTTTGGATCAACTGGAGTGCACTGTTGTGTGCACTATTACACACATCAATGGTTTTTAATGCCGACTACATGAAGGACACGGAATTTGTATCCCAATCGTAAAATACCTGTGGTAATATATGAACAGAAAGTTAGCTCGTAAACAATTGTAATAATGCAGATCTATGAAAAACAACTTTATAGAAATTTATGTGATTTTGTAGAAATCAGGGTCATAATTGACTTGGTATCTAGTATTTATGTATCTAACCACTCAAAAATGGTCCTAGCATTAAGTTAAAGCGACAAAACATGGTTGAACAGACATCTGGACCATTTTCCTGCGTGTTGTTGTGGGTTCTTATCATCATCAGCAGATGTGAGCGGCTTTGTGGTCAATTTCAAAAAGCAAACCCGTTTTTGTGTATCATAAAAGTTTGCATTACTGCATACATAAATATTCCTATAATTTCATCCATATCTCTCACTCACAGTAAAAGTTTGTTACGTTATTGATTTAAACCCCTATAATGCTTGGTTCTGTATGTTTTTGTTTTTTTAAAACTTTTGATAAGCCAGAGCCAGACAAGCCTTAGCCTTATATACCTAAATTAGACGGTTAGAAGACGGTCTACTCACGATAAGCTTATCTCTTTTGTACCCTTCTCGTACAAGATCGATATGTTTTCAAACTTACAAATAAAAATACGAGTACATATTCTCCCTTAGGGATTTAGATGATATATACCTACTAAAACACATTACAGGATTTCCAGGACTTGTATCCTTCTACTTATCTTAGGAACTGTGTATGCGATGCGTCATTCACCCGTGCCTATGCACACACTGAATTTTCAGAAATATTGGTTTTGAAAGAAATTATTCTGTTATTGTAGAAAGAACGAATAGAGGGGCTTTATTTTACATACCTTGAAAATGTGTACGGTATTATCGCTAAAGTCTGTTCACACGAAATAAATAAATCAGGTAGTGAAAGTGAAACTTGTTACTTGTTACTTACAAATGACATGTGCGAAGATAACATATTGCAGTAACGCATGGAATGTAAAAGAAAGTGTATGGGAAAAAAGTTCAATGTATTTCCAAGAAATTGATCTAAATCTAACATGGTCAAATGTGTCTAAAACAGTTAACATCTACATGAGTACACTGGGTTTGTTTTCTAATGATAAGCCCGAGTTGTTTTCGTAGGCCACTTTCCTTTATCACCACTAGCTGTCATTATCAAAATCTCAAAGAAACATGTACAAACTTTACCATTGTTAAATGACAAGAATCGTAAATTTTGTACATGTTCTAGTTCTGTGTTAAAATCTAAATGTATATCTCACGTTTCACCAGTATTTGCATCTGGGGGGAACTGAGAATCAGTCCTGTTTTAACCTTAATTGAAGGACAGTTGTTCAGATTTTTCATACAAGTCGCAATTAGTTAAATTATTTATTTCAGTTTGTTTTAATGTATACCTAACATCAATGTTATCTTGTGATTTGATCAATTTATTGCCGCATACAAGTACCTTTAGACTGTTTAACTACTACTACTACTAAAATGTGTAAATATACCTGCGCTTGGATGAGCGTACAGACTATAATGAATAGAGTAACTAAGACTTACCTGAGTAAAGTGGCGAGGAATTTTTCTCCGAATTACTGAGAGAAAGTTAGGCATTTTTTGCATTATTTAGGAAATGCTTATCAAGAAAAACTGTGAACCCTGGTGGTTCGAGTTCGTATGATGTACGAATTGTGATAAATATTGATAATTCACTAACAAATATGATAGGAGTTTTTGCAAAAGCGTTTTTAACTGTTAGTAGTTCATCGACACTTTTGTTTCTTGCAACACACTGCTTTGCAACTGAAAATGGTCGCACTATTTTCTAGTGAAGGTTTTCCCTTTAAGAACTCAAAACTAGAAGCTTCCTTACACACATCAGTTTTCACTAATTAGTGTCATTTCACCAGTTAAAAATTTGAAATCACGCACTGCAATAAAACGTAAAGCACTGAAGACACACGTCTTCATCCAACGTCTTCTTCATTCACTGTCATTTCACGTCCAACACTGGTTTACGGAAGGTGCTGTTTCTGAAAGTAATAATAATAATTGTGTATTAGTTACTGAAAAGTAGTGCACAGGCTCGCACATTCACACACGGTTATCATCATTTTTAACACGCAAATGTCTAATCGAAATGCACAATAAAAGTAATGCTACGAATAACAATAACGGTAGGGATAATGCGATATTACTGGTGAAAATGTTTAATAAATTCTCAAGCATATTATGTAAAGTTTAATACATTTAAGATGTTAAATAACCCTTGAACTTTTGCAAAAGCTGTGTGCTAATTGTAAATCTATAAGCATAGGCAGAGCGGACCGCATAATCATGAGCATAATGCGTTGCTGGCCTTATCGTTTAGGGACAAAGCAAACATTGCAGTAAGATATTAATCCTAGACTGTATGTACATTTTACAGATAGTGCAGTGGGGACTCACCCACGCCCTTATTATAAACCCAACGTCTAAACGCTAACACTAATAGTATAAACTTGGCACGTTTCTGCTGCAGATATTATTATACATAGTCGTATGTTTAATTTTAATATTGTAGAGATTCCTACTGTCATACTAAATTACTATGCTCTACAAGACAATTAACTAGAATGTTTGTTCATTTATCTTTTATAATACATTTATTGTATTGTCACGTTAAGCGTTGCGACTCTCCGCAGCAGTACAGAAACAAGATTATAGTAAATCAAGTTCAACCTTGATATGATACTGAAGAAATCTGACTTAAATATTTTAATAATAGAATTCCAATATTTTCATTTTCTCAACAAATCTCTACACCAGTCATATTTATTTACGTATATTTCACGCATTAACAATGATACCCATTGTTACAGCTGACAATCTGATACCGTATTGACTGACCTGCTAATTGTTCTTCATGACTTTCAACCAATTCAACGTTTAACTAATGAAATTCAGGACTAATATGCTGTTGGTCCTTTTATCTCTAAAAACCTATTTACTTTGTCACTACTAACTACAGTCAACAGTAGTTTTATTAAGTATATTTCACCCACAGACATTGCTATCCATTAAATCAGACATTTTTCGAGTTTGGTGAATTTGAAAAAATCCATATTGCCAGTTATAACTAACAATGTTATAATAATTAATAATAATAATAACTGAGCTGCAAATTGTTCGTCATGAATGACTCTCCAAATTCAACGTTTTCCAGCTTTGTGGAAGATTTGTGCTTTGGCTGCACTACTATGTATGCTGACGCTGTACATATCTAGATTCGATCGAGCTCTAAAAAGATACAAACTTTTACTCGCAACACAAGGGTTTCGCATGAGTTTGCGTTAGAGTTTGAGCAAGTCTACGATCGCAATAGTAATACTTATTCAGTATCACTAATAAAGGAGTTTGTGCACGTATCTTGAAAGCTATGCACTATGCACATAACATTGCATAAAAAGTGTTTTGCTCAAAACCACGTTTCGTTTTCGTTAGTTAAGAAAAAAGCGAGCTCATTTCACTCGAGAATTTTTCATTTGAGCTTTCCTCGTAAGTGCTACTGCAAAGGGAGCCAATGAGTTTCGCATGTCAAACATCTCATATTCTGAAAGGTAAAAATGTGCTCATTTTCTAGTTGCGCTGTGCTCTTCTTCCTTACTATGTCTTCCATGAATCCTGTGGACGTTTTAATTCTTCCTTGTTTTGTATAAATGCGCTCTTGCTCTTTCGTATGCTCACGTTCACCCTCTCGGAAGAGTGATTATAACTTTCAATTCACACTTTCCGGAATCAAGAATCTTTTGTCTTTCTCTCTCAAATTTACGTTACGCATGAAGCTGTGTATTGCAGTCTTTGTTTGTGTACCCAGATAAAATAAAACATTATGAACTTAAGTACATTTGGGTGTACTTGAGGTATTATTTAATGGTCCCCGCGAAAGTAGAAAATAAAAAGTGCAATCCGATTAAAGCAATTAAAAAATTGGAGCATTTTAAAGTATAACAGGTTAAGGAAATGACCAAAAACATTGCAAGTTAATGCCCGTCACTCGAGACAACTCAAGGAAGAAATTTAAAATTTTCCCCCACTTTAATACATGCATTTGTAACTCTTCTATATCCGTTTCAAGATAGTATATGCATGCACTATTACATGCCAAACTTTGTGCATTTACATGAAACCCCCAAAAAAACATTTTTTTTATACTATCACATAAGTCCACTCGCATAATGCAATACTTGCGACATGGTGTTTGAGTCAGAACAAGTTTGCTCTAGTGCTAGTTAGTAAGGATACCGCAGCGACGGATTTATTGATTTTGACCCATCCGTGTTATTCGCTTTACAAAAGGAGTACATAGTGGCGGTGGCTTGTGCGTTCTCTTAGAGTGAGATTTTTCATGTATGTGCTTATATGTACAGACAGACAGCGCAGCGGGTTGTATCTACACGCTTTTATAATCTAGCCTAGTTGGCTGGAGGATGAAGGAAGTATATATGCGATGCAATGCGGGGAGACGAAGTCATAAGCGACACTAGAACCTTCACTGCTTGTCTATCGTTGTACTCAATTGTGACTCTCGCTTCCGTCCAGCCCTTCATTCCAGAAAATTAAACGGAAGGAAGAGCTGAGATAGTCACCCGCATTATTGTGCAAGTCGTCTGCTTTCAACTTCCTCTTTTTATGAAATGTGTGGATTGTGGAATGCCACATAGTGCTCACTCTCACTAGGGCTCATTTTTCTGCTTAAAAATGTTCTTGAACCGTTCGGTGGAAGGTACTTTTTATCCATTTCAACTTCTCATCGTCAGTTGGAATAATAAAGAGGTGGTTTCTTAATGGTCCTATTGGCCTCGCTATTTCTGCTCTCGCATTAAATCTATGCTACACTTTAGCACATTGATTTATACATGTACATGTACTTTGGTTGTCCTGTACCAGCGTCCAACTAGTACTTGCATCATCCCTTTGTTTAGTGGGAGTAATTGCTGCTTTCTCCAATTTACTTTAGCATATTTTTATTAGCGGTGTGGCATTTGTTAATCTAACGTGTATTTTATGCATGTATCTTCCTTCCTTCAAAACATTACAGCGTTTTCATTGTAGGTTTAGGAAAGTCATGACTTTTGATATTTTCTCCTTTTCTCTTTTTTTAGTTAGGTCATGACTTGTTCTAGAAAACAACGCGCTGCTATTTTGAAGTAATTCCCATTTACCGAGATTATTTATTGTACAAACCTTTTGCCTTAATGATGGCATTCCTCCTTGTATTTTAGTTTGCTGTTGTTTCTTCAGTATGTCCTTGATTCACATACTTTAGTAGTAGCTTCCGTTCGGATGTAAATGTTGTTATCACTGACACACCGTATAACACACAAAGGAACATTGTTGTCCTTTTATTCCTTTTTTTCTTTTACTGTGTGCTTTCTCCGGCGCTTTTTCATACAAAAGTCTTTTCTTCCTTTTCGCCCTTTTGTCTATATAGAATATCAGTGGTGTATAGTGTTACCTCCTTATAAGTATGTTTTCACGTGGAGGTATAGGTAAACTCCCGCTTTTCAAACATTATCAACTAACACTGGTGCACCAGTCAGCTTCGGGGTATTTATACTTTTGGGGATGGAATGAAGTCAGATCTCTCTCCACAGTAGTTTATGTTGACTCACCCTCAAGCCTTATATCGTGTGGAGCCCATGTTGTATTATGGAATACAGTTTTCCTTGAAATTTTACGATTCGAGTTGCGAGTTACATTTGTGCTACACCTTTTAATCTTTACTTCCATGATGAAAATGAGATACTGTATACCCCGCCATATAGGTATAGATAGCATATGCTAGTAATTTGACTGATGCCTAAGGCTTATGTTAGCGTTTTGCTAATAATTGCTTTTATTTTTTTAAAAGGAAAACAGATTAAAGCATTTTGGTAGTATATAGCACACAATTATTCGTTCGCGTCGTTGAAGCCGCCTTCAGAAAGGAAACTTTCACTTATCACTCTTCTTTCATGTTGACACAAATACTATATGTATGTTCTATTTTTATCTACAATTATGTATTAGTGTATGTAGAGCTCATGTTCTCACTGAGACGTAAGAAATTTTCGAGTATTTAATAATTTATAAAATTTGATTGGCAGAAAATTATTGTCTGCGGTTCAGACGGACATGTATTAATTACTTTTATTGTCGACGTTGCTGACAGAAAGTCTGATTAAACCTTACGTCTAATGGAAATCCTACGGTGACATTTTTTCGTGATACTCAAATTCACTACATAATATGTCAGAGTTGATATTAAGTGGATATTTGCTGTAGCTCAGCCTCTTTTTTTCTACTACCACGTAACGAGCTCATTGTATTCATTTTGATATCATTCGATCTGAATTCGATATGCAGTATATTATTACTGATGATGTTGCACAAAAATGCATGAATTCATTATTATTGTCGGCTAGCATAATTATATTATTTGAGTTATTGTATTACTAACGTTTAACAACAAGAAAGACAAACTTCAGTGAAATCGATGCTGTACGTATTGCTTACTCACTATCTCTAAACCTTGTTGTACACAGTGAGGTGTACAACATTCGATGTTGAAGATAATATCTAAAGATGTAACACTTTTCTTAATGATAATATAATGAACATTGGGTAGTTTGCAAGAGAAAATTTTGTTTCTACAACGTACGTACAATTTTAAAGAAAAATCAAGACAGGAAATAAGGAAGCAAAATAAAACTGGTTTTCCTCTCACTCTTCAAATCTACATTGATGAACTGTTGAAAAATGGACAATATAACAGTCAGAGTGTAAAGACTCCCATTGGAGGAAATTAATGGAAAATTAGGAAGAAGTGGGTTCGTGTCGGGTATTTAAAGACTGTTAATAAGAAACGGGTAGGTATGAAGGAGGAAACCATGATGGAAACGGAAGAGTTGAGACAATGGTGAAATATTTTAGGAAAGAATATGATGAGACCTTAGGGACTCCTCTTAAGTTTAATATGCCCATGATCTGACACTGGTCAAATCTCTTCTCGTCTGATCCTCTTTCCTGGGGTAAAACACAATGGCAGTGGCTTCATGGGCTCACTCTGATTATGTGTGTGGATTGCTCAGAAACGGTGGAAAGATAAGTTTTAACTAAAAGAGATTTCTATATAAAAGGGAGATAGCAACCGTGTATGTAGTGCTTCATTGGAGACTGTGACTCTGTCTCTTTATGAGACAAGGAGCACCAGCAGAAACAGAAAGCTAAGTGAAAGATATGAAAAGATCCTTTTCCCTCGGAGCCCACGATCCCAACCGAGCAACGCGGATAGTTGAGATAGCAAGGATGTAAAGAATTGAGAAAGTTTTCGATTTTTACCCTAGCGCATGCACATGCATCTGCAGACTTGTATTCTGTTGCTACATCTCTGAGTTAACGGTTTTAGGAAAAAGAACAAAATTTTCATGGATTTTTTAACATTCTCATCATCATCGTCGTCGTCACAATACACAATTCAATGCCATATTCCGCTCCTACTGTTGAAAATGCTATATGGTTGTTTACTACCTTGTTTTTATTCTATCTATATATCCCAAAATGTTGTATATAGAGAAAGGGAGTCACCGGAAATTTTGAATTCATGTTCATTTCCAATCGCTCGATGATATAGTAGCACTTTTCTTCTCAACATTTTGTTGTTGTACGCATTCATCTTCATCTAGACCAAAATACTTGTCAGTTAAGATGTAATCTGTATCGTTTTGATGGAGAATGTATGAAAAAATCATCAATTCCCATTTTGCTTCCAAACATCACGCCGATCTCTTTTTCGACTTGCATATAATGATGTGGAGAGCTTGCTGGAGTGTGCAAACAAACAAGAAACACAAAATGCAATGATCAGGATGATATAGATACCCAGCCTCGTGTGTATTGAGTCTGAGTGAGGTTGAAAATGTGTGTTTAGACGAAAAACTTTAGAGAACACCTTTGCCATCTGAAATTTAAAGTAAAACTAGCTATCGAAGAACGTAGGGTAAAAACCTTTTCTGTGAACGTAGCGACAGCGAAAGCTTTTTATTGTACATTTAAAAACCCTCGCTTTATTTTTTCCTATCATCCCATCGCATTAAAAGTTGGAAGTTTAAAGGTACCTTGGGAAAACGAGTTTAATGCCTTATATCTAAAGCACCTCATCTGAAGCACTAAAACATCACGGATAGTGGTAGTGTGAACAGACTGGCTTGAGAGACATGAACTGTGAGTTCTGGAGTTGTAATAAGAAGGCTTTCTTCTTGTACTACTTTACTCGTATTCTCCATCTCCTCGTAGCCGACTACGAATTCGAGATTGTCGAGATTCTTTACATTATGCAATGCTTTTCGTTTTTCTCTTGCTCCCTCTCTCAAAGAGCTCTCTATCTCTCTTTGCTGCTCTATAGTTTACCACATCACGCACACGTACGGCAGGGTACTTTCATTCTATCGTTTGGTATTTTGTTTGCATCATGTCGGTTGTTTCATCATTGTCAGTCAATAGTGTTCATGTCTCGCTCCTTGAATGAATAGAAATTGCATTTGTTTGGTTTTTCTTGTTCAGCTAAAGCATTCTTTGTAAGCGGGCATTGTGTAAAGACACAAGATATCATGGCTATGTTGTGGGGAGGAAGAAAGCACTCTCCGGAGAAAACACGTAAACTGGCTTACACCAAACCAATACAGCATTCATTCATTCGCCGAGGGATACTGACATTTTGTGGGTTTTTAGGGCAACATTCACATATCATGCATAGCTGGTACTTGTAAATGGTCAAAAGGTATCCTTGCATTTCTTTTTATTGTACCTAGACTTGTTGTCACTCATTGTGAATGCAGTGAAAGCAATTAACAGTCAATTTGTGGCAGACGGCTTGCTATTTATTATAGACTTAAGCATGTTTTAGAATTGTATAACAACAGCCAGGGTTTTTGTACTTGATTACACATGCTTTGTCTGGCGACGATGTGTTTTAAGTTTTAATTGCACATTAATTCGCGAGTACGGGCGTACGGACATTTAATTCATCAATCGTCAGTGCACAGTTTCATAGTTCTCTTTCTTACCTCCAATTGTATTAATTCAATAAATCAAGTTTCCAATTGAATATGAAGTTATATATACCTTATTTGATGACTCGTAATAGCATAGCAGATGCGAATGTGAGGAAGTTTATCATTTAGGTATGCAGGTATATACCTCATTATATCACCATTGCATCGGCGTGGATAAGCGATGTTCCCATAGAATAATATATACCTCAATGACATGAATCGCTTTCTATATTTTATAGAAGTAAAAGCAATTATTACTATAATTATTTAGGTATGTCTGCAATTATTAATTTTAGTTCATTAATTTTTGATGGAATTTTTAACTCTGTTTATACTGAGTGAGTAGCAGTGTTTTTTAAAAATTGAAATGATTTTAAAGTCTCGATACATTAGAAAAATTTAATCTTTTGCCTGGGATTTGAACTCAGGCTCGGGTTTAGCCCCCAACGCTCTATACCACTAAGCTACAAATGAACTCTGTAAATGTATCGCCTGGAAATATATCATATTTATGCGGTTAAGGTACCCTAGCGAACTGCTAGCTTTGAGCCATACTGCACAAATGTCTATATTTCGATGGAAAGAATCTCTTGCGAGAGGTATATATTATTAATTTTTATAATAATGAGCCGAAACATCAGTTAAACATGTAGTCAGGTATCTTCAATTAGTATGCATGGAAACGTTGCCCATGTCTATAAGTTTTATTGTAATGGACTCATGTCGCTTTAGTCAACTCTGAATTTTATGAGCAAGGTGAACCACTAAAAATGATTACTACCTCGCTGTATGTTATTACGAGATAGATGAGCTAGTTACAATTCTATATGTCAATACTGACTGAGTGCTAGGTAAGCATAAAAATGTGTAACTGTGTGCGCAGCACATTTTTACTTGTCAAGAGTCTGCACTTGTTAGACTCCTACTTTTTGAAAATCCATTTCGTGCATACTCAATTTAAAAATTTATATTTTGAATTAGCATGTATGTATGTATCAGAAAAGCACTTATTGCTCTGATGGAGAGGACAAAACTTCCTAGTGTGTGATCCAATCCCGAATCCAATGCAGTACAATATTTTTCCAATATTATTCCAAAAACTCTTTTAGACGACTTATTTCGAGTCATTTATGACATCGAAACTCTGAACTGCATGAAGGACATGTTTATCTGACTGTTTTGCATAAACTTACATACTTCATTTTGGAGGGAATGTATAGGATTTTCGCAAATGGAAAAGTTGGTTGGTATTGATAAAATATCACGAAGGAGCATGTAAGAAGGCTCGGCAAATTGTGCATAGAATGCTTGTAGACATGTAGGAGTCAGATTCAACAGAATCAATGCAATGCAGTAGTATGTACTTTTCCATTTGGGGGCTGGCTGCCGACGACAAAAAAGAAGATAAAAGTGTGCTCTAGTGGCAGCCTGTACTCTTTGTTGCTTCTGTTGCGCTGCTGTCGTTAGATGTTTCTTCGAATTTGTTAGTTCGTGTTCAAAAGGACGCTGGGAAGTGAATTGTATTTGACAGATTGCAATGAAATCCTGATTATTAATTATATTTTTGCTAATTGTTATCGGTAAAAAGCTTAGCCTGAGCTTGAGAGTAGTTTAAAGTATACATTACTCAAATATATAAAGCAAAACTACATGCGTATCAAGCATTTTGAGGATTAGTACACTAGGGCAGAAAAGCGTGTATTGTTATTAAATACAATAGCGTTTTCATATGGGCAGCAGAACTTGGAAATCAAGCGAATCCGTACTTGCACGTTTGCTTGTAAATGTAAACCGGTTCATGTAATTTGCATACTTTTTTTTTTACTTTCCCCCTGAAATTGAAGCAAGTTATTATCTGACTGTCTGGCTAGTCCAGGTTGTAAATTTCCTCCATTCACATTTGATCCGGCAACTCTCATCTTGAACTTCGTGTTGAGGTGACAATATTATGTTCTAATGTAATCGTGCTCTTCGTCAGAGATAATCAATAAATTGTTCTCGTCAATTTTGAATACAAATTAGAAAGGAAAAATAAATCGACTTACTTTCGCATTAAAACATCTTTGCCAATTTCTCCGTCAAGTTATGTACTTCCGTATTTGTTTTTTTCGCTTGTCCAATCGTCAACTGTGACTGTGTAGTCTTCAAAAAGGATGATGGGTAAAGCAAAATAAAACTCACCACTACCACTTGTCGAAAATCCACATCAACCCTTCATTTTGAATGTTCATGACACGCGCATGCTTGTTTTTTTACTGATAAGAAATGAAAAGGCAAAAAATAATTTTAACAAATTTCCATTAGTATTTCAGTTCTCAAACACTCCGCTTTCATATTTACGATTTGTCTCTGCTTTGTTAATTAATTTAAAGCAATTGAGTGTAATTTGGAGAAGGCATTTTATAATGTTCTGACATATGCTAGTGGAAATACTCAGATCTCTGAGCTACGGTCATAACCACAAACTGCAATATGCAATTGGTTTATTTTAATGTCTTTACGTATTACCGATGCATACGTATCAGCACTTAACTTCTTAATTAATAATCTTATGTTTTCTTGAAGTTTTTTTTGCATGGAAAAGTTAATCTAGTTCAACTTCATTTAACATTACACTTGTAACTTCATTGCATTACCTCAGTTTAGCAATTCAATCTTTAGTCTCAGTCTATATCCACCAAAAGAAACTTGAACAAGTTTCGATATCTTATCTCATATCAACCACTATATAGCTCTTCACCCCAATGCGTTTGCTAGGAGATGCACCTCATGGTGATATTGACGCAGATCTCCTTATGTCGCAATATAATTTGAAAGGGTAAATTAATATTAGACAGTGAAGTATCTCCTAAATTATATTTTATAAACGCGACTAACTTATGTCATTGTTTTATGTACCTCACTTTAAAAAAAATTATTGGTTTCTCTTTGCCTTCTATAATTTTTGGAAACTCTTCCAAAGCGCATATAAAGTAAAATTAAGTGCCTTTCCTCTTCCGCTGCTCTGTCGTTAAAAATACTACACAGGCAAACAAGGTGTGTGTAAAAGAGACCACGAGCTGGAATAATAACAGCATAGTTTTCACGGTTGAGATTGTTGATGCTGTTTGAATGAGTAGGGGTGATCCAAGCAGGAAGGAAAAAGATGCGAATGGCTTGACTTCACTATTACAGAAGGGAGATGTGTATACTATCCCGGCAAAATTCAGACTGTCGGAACCGACTTGCTGTTTGTTTTATGTGGTTTTACTCCACACTTTTACTTACATACGCGTACGAAGAGTGTGCATTCAAGGGAAGCCAAAACGCTGATGTGTTTACGTGTTCATAAGTAGTTGCAGTTAGTTGCATATATGTTGTTAATAAGTTTTGACTAAAGATGAAGAATACCTACTATGTGAACACGTTCATAATTGTGGGTGAGTATAATTGTAAACGTACTTGAGCGATGCGAAACCTGCGTAGGCAGGAATATGTCTTACCTTTTTATGAACATGGTGCTTTAAAAATCTGTGATTTTTCTATCCATCCCGAGCTACAAAACCTACCAAGGATTTTTTCCTGACATTAGAGAAGTTCATCTTTATGTTGTCCTTTACTTCTCTAATATGGTCTTATATAGCATGTGTACACTTGTAAATATAAAGCATATAACGTTGCATTATTATTCATGGGTATGCATCCCACCAAGTAAATGAACGGTCGACGATTTAGACCGTTTACGTTCCTAGTCCCTATTCCCTATATTGCTTTTGAAGCTTAACACGAACAACATTTACAAACAATAACCACGTTTCAATCAAAATGGAATACAATGTATTATGTGTGTGCGTGTGTGTGCTTACGCATAAAAACACATTAACAATCTGACGGGTGAGGAGTAGTGAGGACTCTCATGAATGAATGAGTGTTTCAGGTGACTAATAACCATTTAAGCTCTTTGCTAATAACTGACAATATGGGGGTAGGGGAGTGGGGATCATGTATTCATTGTGGCTCCCATTCAATCGGTCCCATTGACAGTTGAGAAAAGGTGCTTTTTACTTTTAAGAGCATGAGCATGCACTGCTGTAGCGATTATCCGAATTATGTGAACCGTGCAAACCGAAATACGGCTACTTCTGTTTGTACTATAGTTCAGTATTTTTACCATCAACGTTGAAATTAGTTCTTGTTGATGCTTGTGAGTTTCGGGTCGAAGGGTCGTTCTCATAAAACACTCACTGCGAGTTCCCAATATTTTCATGCATTTGTTGATGCTGGCTTAATGATTCTCATAAATAAAGCATACAAGTTTTATAAATAGTTATGTACCAGCCTGCCTAAACACTGGAGCAACTGAAAAATGCACTTGTGTGGGACGTGACTTGGGGCTCGTCATAACAATTTTAACTGTGCTCGGCTAAATGGTTTTAAGCTCATTACAGCAGGCTCAAGAGGGTAGGTCTCCGGTTAACTGATGATGCTGACAGCAGAGTAAACAGAAAGTTTTCTGGACTAAAACTAAAACGAATGTACATGTTTTATTTCATCTGTATCCGGATTACCGGTGTAAAGAGTTCACCTGTTGTAGCTCATATTGGCCGGATGATAACGTTAAGATTTAGAAACATGCTTGTTTTGCCAGACAATGGAGTTATTGTCCACGTCATAGCGTAAGAGAAAATGAGATAACGAGGGCATATGGAATCTTTATCATGCATATCAAGCTATTATTGTGATATTTTACGAAAGATTAAGTCCATTCTGTTTCCTTTTTAAGAAGAGATCAACTTGACCGTAAAAACTGTTTATATGTCAAATATCAAATACGATAAGCGGAAAGCTAAGTCCTTACAATAATAGAGAGTTTCCTGGAAGTACAACTTTATCATTTAAGTGTCATCGCTGAAATTCATGTTTATGTTTTCAATGCAATCCTCAAAGAACCATGTTTTTGTGATTGTTTTTAAGTTTTTCATGGTTAAAAATTTTGATGATAACTTTTGTATTTCGTTTGGTTGGAGATTTTTTATCCCTCAAGTCTTGCCTTAAAAGCAATTTTCATATATGAGTGGCAACTGCGGCAAGTGTGTTATAGTGTTTTATGCTGGTATCTACAAACTCAAAGAATAAATGCGTGTACCCAACTTTTCCAACATGACTCGTGGCAAGGCGACTCTCTTACTCAAATGTTTATGTCCTTATAAGTAACAGCATGGTGCAGTGCATCACATCAGCTTCACCGCTTGGGTTTAGATGCTCAAGTATCACAAAAAGCAAGTGAACTGAATGAAGATGTTGCCTTTCCATTCCATGTTGCGTAGCTTGTTGTTTGTAACGGAGATATGAGAATCCTTATTTGTTGTATTCAGTAAGTATGAACAGTCTGAAAATAAGCATCATTAGAATAATAAACCTTTTCCAAGTTTAAAATATCCCGTTTTACATCCTTCATGGAATTTTTTAGTCGTTTTATGTCGACGAATATCTTATATATTACTCGTCTATATTAAAACATTGAGCTTTACATGCATAGTTGTTGTAAGTTGCATTTTGCATTATATGAAACTCAGGATGTACCATGAGTGCGAAGCTTTTCGTAAAAAATACAGCCGAAGACAAAGTTTTTGCAATTCGATGTCAACATGAGCTTCAGTTCGTAGATCAGTAGATCAGTTTAGTTAGATGCCGAAATATCAGTGTATAGTGAATTCACCGCTAAGTAAAGATGAGAGCATGCACTTCTAGTATTAAGATCAAGTAGGCATGTAAATATAACTCTACGAAGTCAACAGTTAACAGTACAACAACCGCGTGTACTTTGAAAGTTTGTTTCATGTTGAGTTCATGTTGGAGTTTGAACAGAGAAATCGCATTCATGCGACAAAGCATAACTTTTGGGAAATATTATTGGGAAAGTTTATGAATGACATTTTTATGTGTACACTTTTATTATTCGTATGCTACTACGCTAGTACTGTTTATCTACAGGTGTCCGTAATTATTATCATCATCATAATTAAGGAATTTTTAGATTAACTTCTCACTTTGAACTAATTTTCACATGATTAAGTTGACCTATCGGATCAATAGTACGTGGGTCGTACCAAAATTATTTGGCCAGTTTTGGCTCTCGATAACACGGCGAGGAATGAGTATTAATGCTTCATCTGCATATCAATCGAAAGAGAGAAAGTTAGTC
>JAHZNA010004410.1:0-16691 GCA_027743935.1 Sinodicranocentrus sp. ZH6
CCAAAAAGCTTTTATGTGGCCAAACGACACCTCAGGTCCAAAACGTCTGGTTGAACCATTCTATTGCCATCATCCCATAGGTATTCATCGACCAGGCGAGCAAGCAACCAGCCAAAAAGTCCTGGCGTATGGCAAACCTCTCTAGAACTACTTCCGTTCGTGCATCTTTCCTCCCAAGAAATGGAGAAAGGCAAGTCTTGGAACAAAGAAAAAAGGTGAACAGGGAATTGAGTTAAAACCCAAGTTTACTTCATATCGTTAGACGAACGTGTTGGAGTAGTACACGCTACAACTGTTTTGCATGTAAAAGAATGCGTGCTAAATATTAAAGATGTATGTCTCACCTTGTCTGAAAAATAATTTACTAACGTTCAATGCTCAGCTTGGACGCAGAGAAAACTAACGATGAAAGCCCTTGATGTTGCTTCTCTCTTGTATGAGCTGCGATAGAGAGGGAGCTCTGTTTCTATTTTGTTTTTCTAACAACGAGTATTCACAAGTGGCAACTAGATTTGAAAAATAAAAGAGGAAATATACCTCATGATTGTAAAACTAACACTTTGACTGAGCTAGCTTTTCTACGTGACGACGACGATTACATTACGTTCGCATGGCTTTCTCTAGCAGACTTCAGACATGCAATCTAGCTTTCCAATGACTTTTCCTGCAGTAACACTTAACGCGTATTTTACTTACAACTACAATGACTTACTTAAAGTATTCATTATGCCAGCATCGGGTTGGAGGCACCTCCATTCTACTTATGAGTGTTGGCAAAAACCTTTATGAGAGGGAGTTTTTGGCTCTTATTAAAAAGGTATACACGATGGTCGTTTATGTTTGCTTTAAAAATTTCTACGAATGAATACATATTATTTCTATGCATAACAAGTATTGCCGCGAGACTGTCGTTGAACTTAGAAAATAATAGGTGGGATCACATTATGTGGCTCAAGTGTGCTTTGAAAACTTCTCTTTGGAAATTACTCCAGTTTTGTTAACAGGCAGATCGATTGCTCCAAGTGAAATACTCTGTTGCATTTGTCACTTTCACTGGCATTGAATACGTCTCGAGCAGTACGTATGAGAGCGTTGTTGTCGATCGTGACTTTTTCGTGGGTGGCTTTGAACTGATTGTCATCATAATTGACTGGAATTAGGTGTGCAAATGGTATACTCAATCTTGTCATTGGGAATGACAGTCACAATCAATTTACAATTTCCGTCTTGGAAAAATACCACCTTCTAGAGTGGAAAAGTGGTTGCCAGTCAGGCAAAGTACAAAATTAGTACAAACACTAACTGTTTTTGAACAAGTTAATGTTCCAGTGAAACTTACTTGTGTTTTCGCCAAAAACTCATCGTCATCGTTCGTTGTAATAAGTGAATGAAAGACTTTCTAAAGCTCAACAACCATTTCCTCTTGTTCTGGCATAGAAAGTCAGGACACCTACGCGAAAAAACTTATTTTTTTCGAAAAAAAAATGGATCAGTCAAAGGATTATAATATATAACTTTATAGGAGTTGAACATACATCTAACACAAGTGGCAAGTGGCAGCTGCTCCATTTCATGAATAATGGTCGTATAGAAGGAAAACTGAGGATGTGACAACTGCTCACAAAAGTGGAGTTGGATCTGATGATGAAAAATTCAAAGGTAGCACGTAATCTCCGGGAAAATGAGGCTCTTCCGTCAGAAGAATAGCCACCACAGAAGAAGCCACTCTGAATGAACATCATTGCCCAGGTAGGTGGTACTTGTATCATATCGGCATCTATTTAATAGCGCTACACCTCTCTATACGAGTATACTTAAACCGCACATGAAAACAAATCTCCAGAGTTAATATCATGTTTGCTCAGGTAGCGACTACTGATTATATGTTGTTGAAACTTGCGAAGTATGCATGGATATAAACATAAATCAACCTTCTCCAGCAGCGCGCAAACTTTTATACATTTTCCCTTTTCAAAGCTGCCTAGTCAACTTCTTTTTTTATTTATAAAAAAACTCAAGTGGAAGTAAAACGGAAACTAAATAGCTCTTTATGATAGTATTTACAATCCAAAAAGATTGTGCTTCTCCATCGTAATCATACATCAGCGTATACTCCATTTCAAGCTTTCATCAAGCAACCTCAAAAACACTCATTATTTCTCATATCCACAGGCGTAAAGTGGTTCTTGTCAAGGTTTTTTTCCCTCTCTATCATGTTTCAAAGAAATGTTTGAAATCTCATGGAGACATATATAGTGGTCGGCCCCTTTTGTATCTTGGGTTATATTCAACAAACAAAGTGTAGTGTCTACTTATATTTTATAAGGTGCTCTAAATACAAACATAGTCAGAAACGCTTTCAGGAGAGAGAGAGTTTTTTTTCGCAACTGAAAAATTCTTACTTGGAAAATAAGTATACATAATATCCACCTATTCTAGTTGACAATCAGTCATTAAATATCTGTTTGTAACATCATTCTGGAATATTGAATGTGATACAAAAAAATAAAGCTTTTACATTCATCAAAATCTAGCCTAGAGGAAAGTTAAATGATACACGGGAAATAAAAGAGTTTTGGTTGGTGGGGCATCAGATATGAAATAAATATGAGGTTTTATCCTGTGTTGTTGACGATATTTAAAACTTTTCCTTGGATAACCCAGTCATTTCCATAAAGTTTTTTTCTTTCTTTCCATTCTGAGGAAAGTGGGGGAAACGCTAATCATCCAGTGGCTTTCTACACACTCATTTCTCTCAAGTTAAACAATGCTTTGAAGGAGAGGGAGGGAGAGCAACTATGAAATTTTTTTTTGCATCATTGGCTCTCTGATGCATGCATGGTACATGGTTGTAACTGGCTTTGCCTGTAAAACGTGCAAAAATGAATGAGAAGACGCCTATATAGTTGGGTGAGAAAAGGGATGAATAGAATGTGTTGAGGTGGCCGTTTGCTCATTCACCTACACACACTTCCTTAAAGAGTGAAGTGAGTGGTTCATTGGTCGGCTTGCTGCTTCCTTGATGTTTCTTGTTTTCCCAACTTGTTATTCTTCTCCATCTCTCTCTGATTTTGCCTTGTATGGAATTTTTCATATGGAAGCTGTACTACATATTTTCTGAAAAGGAGCAACCACCACTGTAATAAAGGGAAATTGTGCAACTGGAATTGCTGATATGCATACATCATCATAGTTTTCGATGATGGTACATTCGACTCGTCACAAGGAGAAGTTACTCATTCCACACTAGGTTTTCCTCGAACACACAGATGGATTTGGAGTTCCGCATATTCTCTGCTGTGCATTCCATTCCCTGCAATGTCTAAGCTTAAGAGTTGGAACATAGGTTGGTTCGTGGACCCTCCCAACTTTTACATAAAAAAGGTGCATACCATCATCAACAACTCCTTTCACCGATACATAGATACGGGAGTGGGGCTCTCTATGGGAAATCAGAGGTAGGCAAATGGGAACGGTGAAAGTGGGAAATATGTAGTGTGTGCTCTCTCCCACCAGCACCACTGCATATTTATTTTCCATGTTGTTTTCCTGTCTGTCCATATCTTTAGGGCTCGTAAAGCCGAAAGCACAAGGCGCTATTCCTTTCCATGGTGGGAAACACAGGGAGTTATTTCCTTGTACGCATTATATATAATGTTGGTGTGATGAGCATACAAATGTGTATTTGGGCTGAGCACTTTCTCTTGCTATACCAGCCATAGCTTTTCAACTCGGCACACACTGCTAGTTTTCTCTTGATTTTGGGCGGTGGCGTCGGCACTCTGGCAAGGCAGAGCTTTCGAGAGGTTCGATATAGTGGAATGCTTTACGGGAAACATAGGGAGGATAAGCAAACCAGAGAAGCAGCCACCTTTTACTGGACCCCGTGACCGAAATTCCCTGCTGCAACTTTTTCCCCGTTCTTATCGATTTCCTTATGTTGCGTAGAATTTGCGAAAGGGCGGATGATGATAATTCTTTTCCTCGTTTTTCCCTGCACCACACACTCTGTGTATGCATTGTTGGTAGATGAGGAGACTAAGGCTCCTCCTCATTGTTTCATCCTTTTTCGTAGGCTACTCGCTTTCTCCTTTTTCTCTTACTCTTTCTCTGTGTCTCTTTGCTTGTGAGCAAGCTAGCTGTAGTGTAGAAGTTTGGCTGACCTGTAACCTCAACGAGGACACGGATGTTATTGGTACTTGATTACATCTTTTGACTCTTTACTGCCTCCTACTGTCCTCTCATATAGATGTGGTCTTGAACGTCGGCTAACTGGTTTATATATTATTTGTTGGCGATACCGCGGACAAATGATTAGTAGCATGTGTGCATGTGTGTGTATTTTGTCCAGTCGTGTAGATTGATGAGAACCTTGGTCACAGACAGTTTTACAGGAAAAGCAATAAGTGAGGGAAAAATTCACGTTTCACTCACAAGGGAAAGCAGGAGAGGAGAAAGGAAGAGTGAGTGAGTGAGTATGTGTGTGTGTGTGGAGTGTGGAGCAGAGAGAGAGAAACAAGTGCAGAAGTTGTTTTCCTCCCTATCAAACTTTTGAATGGACCACTACGAAAGTAGCGGAGGACAGGAGAGCAGGCTCAGAGCTAGTGTATTCCCTACATATGTATGTACGCCACAGATAACGTATACATGTCGAGTAATTTCATCTTTTCTCTCAACGCAAACTTATATCATGGCACTACTCGCTCCTACTCTTTTACTCGCTCAATGTTTCACAAGTCGTCGTGAGTGAGTTTCTCTCAGTGTGCAAGTTCTTCTTGAGTGGTAACTACCACTACTAGTGACACTCACAACTACATCAGCCAAAAAGATTGATTTATTTCTTAATATTAGCGTAAACCATCTACTCACATGTAGTTTTTGCTCGTGTGAAAAATGAGATATTCCTAGTGTGTCCAAAACAAAGTCCCATCATCATCCGTACTTTCCATATACTCAACTCTCTAAATAAAGGATTATCATAAGAGGAAAAATATTTCGTAGCGGTAGCTCTATTCGTAGTTGTGGTCTGCAGACTAGTTCAACCTGGATAAATTAAGCAGCCCACCGACTACTTTTTCTTAACCAAGTAGCCACGCTAAATACTCTTCAATCTTCACAATATTTAATTATCATTTTGAGTGTCAAACACAAGGGCAAGAACACGACTAGATTAAACACACACACACACACACACACTCACACAATAAGCGGAGAAAATTGTGTGAGTTGTAAATTATTAAGTGAGAGTCTCAACAAGATATGACTGGATACTTTGTACAAATTCGTGAAGACTCGTGGCTCGCAGATGTTCACACCCGTACATCAAGCTAATCACAGCTTTGGAGCTAACTTGAACCCTATGGTTCTCTAAGATGTAAGTTGTTGCTAAAAAACTATTATATTTTAACTGAACACACTTTCAACTTGCTTTCTTTCACACATTTCATGAAATATACTAATTTAAGTATAATATTGTATTCCTATAATATATTGTAGTGAGTTTGAGGAATCGGAGAATTATCAACAATTGCTAGGGCGGACTCCAGAAATTCTTCCAACCTGGAGTCAATTCTGAAGGTTGGTTTTTTGGCAAATTCAATATCTAAATTCTACTTGTCTTTATTGTTATTTTTGTTGTGAACTCCTAATGTGATGAGTTTCAAGTTGAGTCAATAAATAGTTGTGTCTCATGATGAAATGTTTGTTTCTCACTGTTACAAACAATTTAACTGTTTTTGTATTAGCAATTACGTGAGGTGTCAGAACAAAGGAAAGAACTCGAGAGACAGCATGCCGAAACTTTGGCTCAGTTACGGGAGAGGAAAGATGAGGTTGGCCGACTCAATCAGAACAGCGATAATGACAGAAGGAAATCAGAAGAGACTGTTGAAGCACTGCAGGTGACTTTCACAATAGATTTTCTTCTTAATTCACTTGCCTGTGATGGAAAAGTTGACAAAATCATTTTGGAAACTGTTGGAGCTTCGTGTGGCGCCAATGAAACCTAATTGATTTTGTTATCTTCATTTTCTTTTCTAACAGTTCTTAAAAGATCACAACAATCTGTCCGTGCCTCATCCTCCAGACATTCATCCCTCGGACATTCTCCCCCTGATTCACCACTTTGCTCAACTCCAGGTAAATGACTGTGTTACTTGATTTTTTCCTTCTTTCATTTTCTCTACTTCTCCAATTTTTCATCTTTCATGAAGGAGCATTCATTTGCATTTTTCCCACTTTTTGGATTAGTTAAATTACCAAAATGGAATTTTAACTACGTTCTTCTTCTACAGTTATACATACTAAAAAGTGTCAGGTTTTTAGACTGGCAACTACGTTTTCCATATTTGACTTGTCACTACCTCAGTCGCATAGTCAAGTCACCGGGATTTTCAAATGTGAAGGTAATCTCATCCGACGTTATAAAATTTCGCGACATCATATTTATTTAATCAACATCACACAAAACCTTTCAAGATGAAAGCCACGCAAAATCCCATCTTCTTCCACCACCTCTCATTTTTCTCACAATGGAATCCATTCAAATTGAATTTATTATTTTGAAAGGGCTTCTTCCATAACGTATGTAGCCATTCTTTGGTCAAAATACCATGTAAATTGGCTTGTGAACCGGATTTATTTCTTTTCTATCTGAACTTGATTTTTGTTGACTTGATAAAAGCAAATTTTTCCTATTATAACGAACAAGTCTTACTTTATATGTAGATAGATGGAATGGAACTATCTTTTACATGAGCAATTCTCCCAGTTCTTATGATACGCTCCCCTCTTCTCACTTTTTGTACGACCAAATATAGTATGCCGTATTTATACATGGACAAGTCATAAAATAAAAATTCCTCGACACCTTTATTCGACTGGGGGTAACCTTGTACATATCATCCAGAGAGTGTAGGCCCTCATTTATACAACTTTCTTAAGAATCTTTTCATGGACGTTTCTTTTGATTGTAGAGAAATTCTTTGCTGATAAAAATGCTTTAAATGACTTTCATTTCACTTCACGTGTGGAATGTCAAGAGATGCGAATCATAAAAAACAATATACAATGGTTGCCGATATGGTCACGTGGTGTCCAATATTAAAAATCCTGAATTAGTATGGCACGCCATAGTCAACAAGAGAATTATATAATTTTCCTCTGTTGTTACTTAAGTTTGTGGATGGATTTTGTTATACAATTGACGTACTATGTGTATTTTTTCCAATATTGATTGGTTAGCAGTATTTTGTTACACATGTAGGACATGCTTGTGCCTAAATATCATTACAACGGAAATTCCATCTTGAAACGAAAGCCATGCAAAAAAGGACGTGAGATGGCTTAGGGAAAGAAAATTTGATTGGCAGCCGACGATTCTCGTGTAAACCATAGGTAACACGTTCTATATGTTAATCATAAAGAACAAGCATTCTCCACATGTGACACGACACACAGTGACAAGACGCCATGTAACTCTCTTTTTAACCTACATGTTATGGTATGGTCTTTTGCTTGAACAGACCGTTCCACAACCCGGCTCATAATCTTTAACCCGAAATCATCTCGTCATTATACCCTGCCCTATAATCCACTCCCTAGAATCTTGATTTCAACAGAAACTGGCATGGTATTAAGTTTACAAAAGGATTTTCATTTAGTATGCAATTAACAAAAGAGAATAAATTGGGGCATAATTGGATAAAGGATAACAAGGGTAGGGCCGGGTGACGAGATGAGTCAAGGGAAAAGATTTTGGTTCAGGTTGTGAGGTGGTCTGCTTGAGAAAGACATCATATGTACAATACCTCCAGGAAAAGAAACAAAAACTATACTAGCCCTCCTAACCTTTTTGTCTCTCTTTTTCTAAGACCTGATTTTGACTCGTTCCTTTGCCTGTGAAACTTATATAATATTACCGTTACAACGAGTTTCGAGAAGCACTAACTACTAATGCTTTTGTCAAACTTGTCTCTTTAGTTCAAAGTTTTTGTTCCTTTCCTCAGCGGCGGGAATAACTTACGTACTACTTCAAGACAAAATACGTACTTACCTATTCTTTAATGAGTTTAGTCAATGGAATATCGTTAGAATCACATTAAACTAAATAGATGGTGTATGTTTACGTTGTAGTGGCATGTTTTGCCTCAACTTCACAATGCACTCACAAAACAAACACTTATACGCAGTAGAGCAACAGCTCAAATGATAAAATAATTAATTACACACGAGCATTCAATTTTCAAAATTTTGTCTTTCCTTACAAACCTATTTTGTGAATCAACGTAGACCATCCCTGCATCCTCTTACTCATCGCTTTAAAGTTAAAAGCTCAGCTAATTTCCTGCCATTGGAGTTTTTAAAAAACATTTATAACTGAATTTGTTAAATGGGAATATGGGAAGAGGATGCTCGGTTCTATTTAGGAATAAATGCCTCTATATTAATACGCTTACTACCAACCAATACTACTACTACTACTACTACTACTGGGAAATGGTATGTGGGTCTGAGAAGTTTCAGGCAATAAGACAGAATGTTTGCATTACTATGATGAGACACCTTTCTCTCAACCCTTTCTTCCTAACCCTGAGATAACAAGTTTGTTCGTCCAGAAATTGGTGACAATTAAAACAAGTTATATTTAATCTGTGCATCACTAAAGATGTGTATAATAATTGGCGAGTTCATACCTTCCGTCTTTTAGAAAGTAACTTCAGTAGCAGCTGCTGCATAATGTTTAATGTGAATAGATCCGTAAACCAATAATTTGGCTTACAGAGCACTAGAGTAAATAATATAGAAGCTACTAAATTTTTAATGAGGCTGCTCTTTGCATAATATGAATGTTTCTGAATGAGTGATGATGATATGATGATTAATAGGTCTACTAATATTAAAACACGCCCTATGGACAAAAACCTACGATTGACGTTGCTTTTTTAGTTATGTGGAAATTCGTAAAATCAAGAGCAACCGTGAAAACATTTGCGGCAAACTCCACCCGCCATTTTGATATTTAGAAAATAGAGCAGTTGTTTTAAAGTCGGGAAAAATATTATAATAATGCCACTCTAATGTTTCTTTTAGAATGTACTAATTTGTCTCTCCTGCTATCTTATTTTGACCTGGAAACAGGCAAAATGCCCTGTTCACAATAAATAGTATGTTTATATTGCACAAACAGTTAATACAAAATATGCTGTTTAAAGAGTTTGTCTCAAATGTTGTCATAAAAATAGTCCATAATTAAATTGCCAAACAATGACCAGCGATTTCTTTGGGTGAATTTGAGAAGCCTACCTTGAAGACGCTCTCACAGGGGCAATGAAAGGTTATTTGGTTAACTGGTTAATTTTGACGTGTTCTTTTACCTCAAAGAACAGAATTCACAAAACTAATAGCACTCGTTGTACAGAGAGCCCTTGATCACTTGAAGTTGAAGTGGTTCACTTAAAAGCACTTCCACAAAGCTGCTATAGCTATAACTTACTCACGGCTTACTATACAGTTTTCACATGTCAATGGAAATGGCTCTCACACAGCTAAAAACTAATTCAATTTACATACACACAACTTACACGATTCCATTCAACTCACGTCTCCAGCCTCTAGAGAACAAGTACCAAAAACCAAGCAAGATGAGCACTCATCACTTTTTAAAACAAATTTTCCAAGCTCAATATTTTGGAGCGTAGCTCTTAATGAAATGGACAATTCCGTGTACATGTCTGTCAGTCTGTGTCCGTTTCTTAGACCGCTGAACTTGTTCAAAATCTTTTTTACCTAATCGATGCGATATATAGGACCAAAGGCTCAACGCCTATTGATTTTTGGCCAAATCTGTTAAACCGGTCTAATGATTTCTAAATTTCAAGTAAAAACACGTGACGTTTAATGTCATTCGACAGCCTAAAACTTAAGTCAATTCGTTGCCAGCATTTAGTTTCTTTGAAGTTTGACTGTTATAACGGCCAAAACGTTTATTTTCAAAACTGGACTTACATCCAAATGTTATGGTTTATCAAGCATTCAATTCAAAGACTAAAGAACAGACTTGTAAAGTTTGACAAACAACCTCCTCTGGGGTCTGACTCCCTTGTCAACTACTTCTCTCAGCCCATTTTAATAATTGAACTGGTCAACTTAATTAAAGTCAGAAAACGGTTTAAAATTGCTGATGTGTGAAATTCAAATGTGTGCAATTCTCTCGCTAAAATTTACCACTCTAGTGAATACTTAATCTAATAGCAAACATTGGTTGCGTTTTTGCGAGATATTTCAAGCCAAGCCTAAATGAGAATCAGGATTATAAGCATATAACATTACGTGAATGTCAAATGGGAAAGGCGAACGTTAAAACCTTAAATGTTAGCCATGCCATATATGACACACAACCAAATGACCGTCAGTTGCACCTGTGAGTGTCTTTTTTGCTGAAGCCTTTACTTCTCCGCTTCATTATGTTTTTTCTCAAGACTTGTAAACAACAAATATAAAATGTTTTAGTAAAAAACTTGGAAAAAAGTTTGACTGGTCTCTAGTGATTCAATCCTTGTGCTTGCTAGACTCTGTTCTGAGTCGAGGAGAGAGCACTACGGCACTGTCCACCCCTGTAGTTCCTTCACTGGACGCAATTTTGGAACAGCAACATCAATCACTCTATCATTCAGCCGGAATTTACCCAAGAGGTAGAGAAAAATAAAAATTCAAGACAATGCACACAGCTTTTACATAAATTTTTTTATAACTCTATTGCATCCTTTCTATTTTTACTCTTGTAATGCAATAGTTTTCTATTTGAGTTTACCCACACGATCCCTCGTCTTTCACTCGATTTCTCTCTCTCTCTCTCTCTTCTCTTTATCTCTCTCTTTGATACACTTATTCACCCTACATTTTTTTAAATTTTTAGGTGGTAAAGTATTATTTTTGCATACAACTACTTAATATTCCATTTTGATTGTACTTATTTTTTTGCCAAGTTTTGTTGCCTTTCTGTTGAAGAACGTTGCTTGGTAGCTACTACACTTTTTTTCAATTATAAAAATTTCAGTTACAAATTCCATTTTATATGTGTTTCACAATCTTTCCCGAATTTTCACATTGAAACCAAGTTGTAGAAAAATAAGCCCAGAGATTCTAATGCCAATGGAGGAAATTGGCAGACTTTCAAAATGCAACAAACTGTGCAACAAATAATAATATCCCTTCTTGCGTACTTTCACGTTCTCTCTCTCTCTCTTCTAACGAAAATGTTGAGCATGGAATAGGGTTAAGCGCTTGTTGTGTGGTAATATAGTCTGGCATTTTTGGAATCTCTTTTTTCAACGGTAATATGGTTACTCCAGGAAAATTAGTGCTCTTCAAAAAATGAGCTGATTTTAAGACTCTTATTTAATTAAAAAAAGACTGTGCTCCCCTTGATTAATAGAAAAAAAGATTTTCTGCTCCAGAAGTGACTAGTTTTCTATCTCTACATATGCCGAGTCACCGACATTCTCATGTGATACGATTTGGCTTTATTTTTTTGTAATTATCATGAACATAGGGAATAGGTTTATTTCCAAGAACATACAAATCCCTGAATTGACTTGGGAAATATCGAGTAGGTGTATCCCAAGTGTGTACTTTTAATTTTCCCCAAAAATGTTCTATGTATTAATTATGATAGTAAAAGGCAAAAGAAAAGGGTACATATAATCATCACAAGTGATGGTGAACATGAACACATGAAAAATTAGAAGATGGTCAAATGCTGTAAATCTGGTCTTGATTTAATTTCCTTGTAAGAGAAAGTTAAATTGGAGAAAAGAATCCCATTTGGAAAAGTTTATAAAGTTTTTTTGAATGTGCATACGGGAATTTGTAAAATGTTACACAGCTGCGCAGTTTGTGATAAATGTGAAAACGTGGTAGAAAGAAAGGGACTACTAATAAGTTGGTCTCCGTTTCGGCGGAACGCTTGTCTGCATGATGGTGAATGATATTGAGGGAGGAGTGTCGAGCTGAATGACTGTTGGATATTATAATATATTGTATATTACTAGTTGTTGTTGAGTTGTGTGATCGAGTTGCAAGTTGGAAAGTCTATAGTAGATAAAAACTAAAAGTCTCTATTGTATAAAATAAATCTAGTGTAGGTTGGGGTGTAAATTATATAGTTTTGGTGTTTTGGAGAATAAGTATTGTTGAGTGTGCTCACTAACGAGGCTTTTGTGATGTCAGCGCAGTGCAGTTCATTACTAAATGGATCACGTAAAGTTACGCTTTGTCTTTCAAACCATGCCTGGTTTCTTTGCAGCTGGATGAGTTTACTGGGAGGGTGCTTTCAATTTTCCTTTGTAGTTTTGGTTTCTGATTAATGCGGCTTGTTGCTATATAGATCTGTGAGTGAGTTGAAAGTACTTTTGAGTCAAGTACTTGTTTACTCTAGAGCGCAGTAGAGGAGAAGACGTAAAGAAGCATCTAGAACATGTAAAAATTACTAGAAAATGTGTCATGTGAGATGGAAGGCGAATATGTTTTTGAGCGAAACAGTCTGTCGTCTCCTCTCATCCTCCTCTTGAGCGCCAGAAAGTTTAAATCAACACTTGTTGTGTATTATAATTGCAATACATCTTAGGTCATCCAACTTCCGACTATGTGTCACCAAGATGGTTGCATCTACAAGATAAATCGCTTCTTGAGTTGCATGAGACATTCCCTTCCAAATCATCTTTCTCACCAAACTCACCTTCGCTTGTCGCAACAGGTGTGTCACATTCGCTTCCGCGGACCCATAAATCCTCATTCTCTCCTCTGAGACACGGTAGGAAGCGTTTGAGGCGCAGCACTTCCGTGACTGATCTGACCCAGGTGACCAACACCACTACTCCAAGTGTTCCAAGTGTCCAGTACACCAAGTCCAGACATTCAATCCTCTCTCAAAAGTCTCTTCAATTTGATGATCCTATCGCTTCCAATCATGAAATCGAAAGAATCATAGCCAAAATACAACAGGATAACAAGATTTTAGCTGAATTAGATAAGAATGCTGGTGAGTCTATTCACACTTCTCTATACTCATTTTCTTTCTATTTAGGGATACTTTTTTTCCATTTTCTTTTGCATTCAACCTGCCTCTCTCGTTCGCTCTTCCTCTAATAGCTCCTCTATCGTCGTCTATTAGGTGTGTCTTTCACTTTTTTATATCAACTTGTAATAGGGACAACTTCTACTATCACATTCTTCTATATACTCTATCACCTTCTTCGTCCGTACAATAAACAGCACACCCGTCTCATTCCTTCCAACTCTATACTATACCACTTTGAATACTTTTTTATACTTTCCCTTTCCTCATTCTTCAACAGATAGTTATCGCTTTTGTCAGCGAAACATGCCATCCTTTAATTTTTCTCACTCTTCGTCCCTCTATCTCGCTTTCCTCTCACTCTTGTGTGCTCACTTCGTACTCTCGTGCTTGCCATGTGTACACCGGGGAAGCTCTTCCAAGAACTCATTTCCTCTCTAGACTCATACAAGAAAGCTTTCAATAAGCTCCTTTCCTTCCAAGAATAAATTATGCAGTGACAAGAATTTACGGATGGACAAACTCACACCGCAACACCTTATATTAAATGCACGTTTTACCAAACCCAAAATCATCTGCTCAGATACGTACCAACATCAACAACTACACTCATACAAATAGTCTATTTATTTTGCTATGATGCCCTAATATAAATTAGATTTCACACAAAAACCCTTTCTACAAATCACGGCAAGGAGATTGATGATGCCACCCCTTCGTAATCTTGTTGATTTTTCTATTTTCTCTACCTGATGAAAATAGGTAACGCTAAAAAGTATCCACCTGACCATTTAATAGCAATGACAATGGAATGATGTTTTTATATTCTCTTTATAAATGAAATGAGTGAGGACGCATGAGTCCACAGTGATATGATGAATTACGTAATGTTTTTTTTGCCAACTACGATATACTCCTCCACGTAATTCTTGAGAGTTTTCTTTGTATGCGGCTGCAAGCCCTTTCGACACACATTTAAACTTGAATGCAGTAACTTGTTGAACAATAACATAACATCTTCATTTTTTTCACTTATAATTGTGTCTTTGAGTGAGCACTCCATTTCTAAATTATGATATACCCTTTTACAATTAGCTAACAAATTGTTGCAATGACTTTTGTTGGAAATTGAAATTGAAAAGAATTAAATTATGGTAGAATGAGCACTGCTGCACCACTCACGATTCTCCATTGCAATGAGCGCCCTGCAAACTATATTTATGTGTCTTGACACTTTTTTCTCTTGCTCTGTGTCGTTGCTAATTGTTATTTAATCAAGTACGTAGTCTGACTAACTACTCACTCCCGTCGTGCTAATTCATCTCAAGATGTGTACTCAACTCCATGCTTGCCACTTGTATATCCTGTGTTAAAATAAAGGTAAAATGAGAGTACAAAAAGGATTGCCGGTTTTGTTTTTTAAATATGAGCAACTTGTATGCAAAGTTTTTGAATCAAATCATCACGTGTAATGAGTACACCTTCTAACAGTAAGAATATATCTATATTTTTGATGGGCACATCCGAAATAATCTGGTTTGTTACACTGCATGCTGTAGCACCGAGTTGTATTGATTGACAGTATTGTTTACTTATCAAAACATTTATTTTTTTGGATTGTGGCCGTCTATTTTGTTTTCTTTCTCGCAGTTTATGGCTCTTGTCCAGATGGTTTTAGCACTCAACCGCCAGACCACACGCCAGCACCACGTAGGCGAACTTTACCTAAAAACCCAACCTCGAAATCGACGAAATCGAAATACCGTCAGATACCTAAAATCAAAATCAATGACGAAGACGAAAGTAAGATTCACATAATCACTTTTCCGTCTTGCATTGCAGTTTTTTGCAACTAACCAAAACAGTTTATATCGCTGTTAGCGCCAGCAACTACATTATTTTTGCAAATAAACAAAAAATCTCAATGCAATATACTTGTATGCAAAAACTTGACGCGTTATTTTGAAACACAAAATCAATATACGCTCAAACCTAGCTATTCAGGACATTTGTATTGGATTTATGTAGTCCCTAAAAAAGTATTTTAAATGACAAAATTATATGCGTAGAGATAGGAGAGAAGATCTAACTAAGCGCTGAATAGATTTGCTAGAGCGTCATTTTGTTCTACTAGCTAACCACACACACCTTTCTAGTCTCCTTATTCATCTCCACATCTGTATAGAGTTGGGTTGCTAACGTACTATCGTAACAAAAGGTCTAGAATTAGCAAACTAGATAGATAGTCAGCAAAAAGATGTATTGTCAATTTCGCATAAAACACGAAACCCGACCGATCCATCTTTCAGTACACAAGTCAAAGTCCTCACATATGTGCAACTGAAGTTATATACATATGGAAAAGTTGACCTCTCTCTCTCTCTTTCGTCCCTCATCTAGTAGTTGAATTGCGTTGTGTTGTCATGCATAGAGAATCTTTTCAATACAATTTGTAAAATAATACACACACACAACACACAACTAGTTTTCCTCACTAGAAACTCCTCTTTCACCCAACCACTCATTAGCATACTACTTGTATAGAGTGCTCTGTTGAATCTAATAAATTAGCAAAGAGCCGCATTTTCTCAACAGCACAAAGTTGTGCTAACTGGAGCACAATAAAAACGGCAAGAGAGAGAGAGAGGCGAGTAGTTTAATGGAGTCATAATGGGAATGCAATCGCTCAAGACATATAATGCCATGTTGTTCTGTAGAACAGAGAATAAAGAATTTGCTTTCTATCAAAAGATAAAAGCATCCCTGTTACACGTTATCATCACATGAGAAAGTATATCCACACAGAAAATACTTGATAAATAAATATATATATGCAAAAATATATATCTGCTGCTTTTGAGAAGTTTGAATAGCTATGATAATTACATTATTGAATTAATTAGTGATTACAGTCCTAGTGCACACAGACGAGAGCTCAACACTGCCTTGCGAAAAGTTATGGTACTGAAACTCGTGGGGTAATGTGTTCCGTTCCCGATGTCTATCATATAGTCTTTTTATATGGTCGTGTGATATTTGATGTGTTTTTGTCGTTTCGAAAACAAGAAATTCAATCACTCTCTGTAATAATAGCGTATGCTCTTCACTTTCCCTGCGTTTTTTGTGCCTTCTTCCCTAGACAATGTTTGCTTATTGCACCTTTTCATGTGGACGACTTTCCTTGTCTCTTATTTCTCTGTGTGCATTTTTTTATTTACATGGCGTCACTTGTAGTAGTCTGCAAAAGTATTAAGTGATACGACTCCCTTTCTATACAATAGTTTCCCTTTCGTCAACTTCAAAACAACAAATATAGAGAGATAGACATATTGTACGTGTTGTAGATGTTTGCTGTTGGCTGTGTAACACAATATTGTATGTATGTACAATGTATGCTAGTTGACCCGACAATATATCAATTTTTGGGTAATGGCTTTTCCCTTTGAAGTACCACATGGGATTTGGTGAAAAAAAGTAAATGATAACCACCTATCAATGTTCACTTGACGTGTTCCTAATGGATGGTAATAAAACGTGATGATAATATATGTGTATAAATACATAGATTTAGACTTGTAGGCAGAGGTTTAAGACCTATCCGGTCAAGGGGGGGGGG
>JAHZNA010004411.1:0-36252 GCA_027743935.1 Sinodicranocentrus sp. ZH6
CTCTTACTGTAACATCCCTCATTGTTTCGCCAATGTAGATAAGTCCACAATTGCATGACATAGAATAAATTCCCGAGTTGACTTTCTTTCTTTTGTCTTTAAAATTATTTAAGGTACGGTATTAAAAGTTGTTTCCAGTTGATTATTTAAGAGATAAACACATTTGTGCTATAAAAAAGTCGCAGTTTTCAGAGTTATCAATGCGGTTCCTACAACCGCGGCGCACGCATCCTTCATTGGAATCCTATTTACTCCGTCCGTACTTGTACAGTTAATCGTTAGATTAACAATTGCAACCTATATTTATATTTAAAACATTTTCCGCCGTATCATGTTTCGAAAACTTGTCGATGAAAACATTTGTATTTAAATGGCTCAGATAAACTCACTCATGCTCATTTACGACAAGTTTCATTCAAAAATTAGTAAGCTCTTGATTGGTCAGACAGACAGACAAACACGATCGGAGTATAAAGCTTCAACTGACTACATTCCTAATGGTCATGTGCTATGCTCAAAGTCCTGATTTTCTTCCATGTTGCTCAATAATGTTATCCTGTTTTCATTCTTGGGTTTCAGATATCTGAGAATCGTAAATATGTAAAGGCTACAAACATTTGCAAATATTGCACCGTTCACCTTAATTTAATTACTAAACTTGTTATCAATCAGCTAACAAAATTGTCATCTCACACGCATACAATTATTCGCAAAGAGCTTACTTTGAATTGCCTTTTTGTTTTTGGGTTGAACTGATGTAGGTTCATTGTAGCTCTAAATACTTTTTATCCTCTCGTATAAATCCATGAAATCGCAAATGCAAGGAAAATTATGTAACGTTCAGTCGGCCACCACGGCGCAAACAATTCCCAAAGGTCCTATTTCACGTGGGCTACATTCCAATAGTTGAGTTGAATGTAGGTATTTATAATAATTGAATATTTTCACTTGATAAAAGATGGGATTTCAGTTCACTCAACTGGAGCTCGAATTCCAGCCTGTCATTCGAGTAAGTATAGAGAAATTGAGCTAAAAGTATTAATATTTAGCAAAGCTCGTTGTATCATTTACAGTGAAAACAAGGCCATTCATCAAAGTACCTCGGTAGTTAGAGTTAGGAGTAAGTTGCCCTCATTTAATCTGAAGCAGAATACTATGCACACACTGGGATTTGCATGTTGTCTGATGTCTCTGTCTGAAGGATTTTGCAAGTAAGGGGTCACGCGACACGTGTGCTTCTGAAACGAAATAGAACATGCTTTATGAAGCAAACAGTCATGTTTTTTACAATTAGTGGAATCTCATACTGATGAACTAATGGCAGACATTTTATCATCATAGAATTGCCGTGTTTTCACGGTAAATTTGTAAATGTATTGGTTGCTTGATTGATGAGTTTTTTATACTTTTACGCTGACATTTGACAGAATTTAGCGGATGCTTTAATTAGAGTTGAGACTGAGAGTATGGTAATTAAATCATACATTCATTATTAAATTCCTGACCTTGAGTGATTAGTTAGTTCAATTAAATTAAATCAAGTGTAAATTAAATGGCTCACTGAAAAATGAGAGATTATCGGAGATTCCATAATAAGTTGTGTAATATGTAATTCCTTTCAATTTATAATTAAAACATTCATGTAATTTTTCCACCACACCAAATTTATTGTCCACAAAGAGTAGATACGATTTTCTAGAAGAAAGATTCGTCTCTCGAGATCATATATTATATAGTATTACATGGAAAACATTGACAAGCATAGGAAGCAAAAATGAACACACATGACTGATGCATGTTCAAATGAGAATTAAAAGAATGTTAATAAGTTATTACGAGATAACACTTACAATAAATGTGGAGAATGACTGTGTAATTGTATTAAAACTTATGTGTATACTTTCCACTAAACAATAAAATACCTAAAGAACTCTGCTTATTAGCTATTGACTTTGTTTTTAACAAGGGTTTAGGTCAAACTTTCCAACAAGTGAAATACATATATAGTTCAAGTTTAAACTTCAATGAGTCATAAGTTCCATTTAAGAAATGTACAGACGTATATATATAGTAAAAAGATTATAGATAGATGTATACATATTAGAAATCCCGACTACATTATTACTCATTTTGACACACTATAATGTCATGTTCAGTTTGTCCATTTTGTGTTCCACCTTCATGTATGGTAACTTTATGTTCTTCAAAAAGTTGTAATCTATTTCTTTGATCAGCAAAAAGTAAATCCGAATACCTGGCACATCCATGCATTGAAATCACAGGATCTTGTGCCTTCCAATGTTGTAAATTAGTGTTAGCAAAGCTATTTGTACCATTTGATGAGGTACAAGGACCTTCCTGAATTCCTCTTATTTCTACTGATGCATATGTGTTATCACAAATCTTCTCAATTTTCAATCTTGCCTTGAGAACTCGTCGCCTTTTTATGGTTCTCGCTTCGAAGCAAAATAGTATAATGATTAGCACTATGTCTGACATCACCCATCCCAAAACAGTATCGGCAATTTTTGTAGTGCCAAAATCCTCATGTCCCACAGGAAATGAAGCATACAATATCAATTGAATCAGTAGTAAAATAAAGCATATGATCCGATGTTTTCTCAAATATGTTGGATCATCCTGGAATACGGAGAATCAGGTCAGTTTGATAATTTCGTGTGGAGTCTTAAGGGTTTTTATATTTTTTACGTACAAGATGAATTAAGTACCACAAACGATGCCTCTAATCGTTTCCATAATAAGTGTTTGCAATTCCAACACGAGAAGATGGATAAGATCGTGTACAAAATGCACTCCAATATGTACAAGGGATCTGTGAGAAAAGGAGAGAATCCTTACCACAAACTAAAGCATTTGAAGAAACCAACAAAAAATATGACATGTGCGTCAACTAAAACTTACTGAATTTAGCAATATTTGGATTCCCGTCGTAAAGTATCTGATGTATCATAAATATAATAAAAAACTGTGCAGATAAAAATTTCCCAAGAGCACACATCTAGAATGAGATCAAAACCAGGCTTTTAGTCTAAAATTTAAATTAAATTCGATTTCATTTTGTTTTAACTCACCCCACAAGCTATTACAGTAAGGCTTTCTGGAAACGTGATCTTTTCAAACGGCTGAAGAATGATCCCTGAAGCAAGTTCATTGCTCGGCGTACATGTCGTTTGATTGCTCATGTTAGCTTTTGACTGTAAAACTATTATTTTAATTATCTGAACTTGGAACATCGCCACTGCACAGTATCTGCTGCACGAATGTTTTACGTTAAATTCATGGCTAATAGTTCACCGAAACTGAAAGTGAGATACAAAAAAGCTTGCGACTTTTTGCACAATGAAAGAAAACATTGGTGAACTAAATTGAGTACCTCGACTGGGCTAATAACACAATTTTTGCGAAAGTGTTCCGTCATGAAAGCAATAAAATTGTACAATAGATAATAACGAAACCATCTTCACTGTTACAAAATAGATTGTTATAATTTTACCAAGAATATATGCTAAGGTACGATTTACGTTTTAATTAATATTATTGTGTGAAGCAGGTCTCATGCAAAATTTGCTTCAGTAATGACACGTTAAACTTAATCGTTTCCTCAATCAGGATGTAAAATCGATGTAAAATCGATGTCTAAAACTAAACTCGCTGGCATCTGCAGCTTCGTATAATACAATCTTGTAATCTAGTTGTGATCTACTCGGCAGGATATTAGAAAGATTGACAGCATAGAAGCTGTTAGAAATAAGAACAAGAAAACAATCATCCTGGGAAAAAAATAAAGAATCCGATCTTTAGACTTTGTGATCGGATATCGAAGGCTTCTGACGTCGTTTACTACTTCCTTGTAAAATTGACGAGGTTGCAGTTGTGCTTCTCGTTGGTTTACTCTCAGTAGATGACCCTAATGCTGGTGACCTACCCGTCATTAGTCTCAGAAGTGGCTTGGTTATCACTATCAAACAAACCAGCAGAATATTATCAATGTTTGAATTTTAATGCATGTATCAAATTCAGTAAAAAACAGCAATGATCAACTTACCCCTCAATGAAGGATGTTTTTGTTCCAACTGATTAATGATTTTTCGTTTGCATACGAAAATGAAAAATATAGCGACAGCCTGTAATATATTGAACACGTCGATAGCCAAATAATACCATGTTAAATTTGATTCTTTGTTGACTTTCAGCCACACAACGATTTCCAAAACCCAAGTCAGGCCCATAATAACCACCAATTTGAGGAAAAGTTGGAACCTAATAAAGTATTCAGGCGTATTGTCATCATTTTTTCGCAACCAGACTCAGCAACAAGTCGGCGGGTGCCAAAAAAACGGTAAAATATAATATTCTCATAACTTACGAGCGTTCTCTACTCTTGGAACTAGATGAGGTAGCCATTCTCGTACTCTTTTTGAATTTGTAAATGGTGAAAAAAGTAAAACTGATAAGGAACAAATTTATGAGAAGTAAAGCTCCAACGATATAGTAAAGATACACTCCTTTGGCATGTTTCTCCAGGAAGCATTGCCGATTCCCATAGTCTGGAGTCAAAATTCCGCTGGAATTCTCTCTACACATATAAAAAGCATGATTATGCTGATAAATTGCATACTACATAGACAGCCAAGAAAGCTTCTCGATTTTCCAGACTTTACTTGTAAACATGCTGCAGTATAAGTCCAATGGTGACTGTGGTTGCAGGTATGCCCCAAGCGAACAACATATACAAGCAAAATCGCTTCTTCCCTTTCGACCTTTCTGAAAGCGGGGACAAGTTCCTGGGAAAAATATAAAAAATTCTGGAGTGATGATTGCAAAGCCGATTGTTAAGCCAGTCTTGCCGAAAAAGACGTGGATTTCGCTAATAACGTAGTATATTGAAGCTTACTGGAATGTCCACCATAGATCCAAATTTATTATTGTAAGCCAACAGAACGTAGACAGGAAGAAGAAATGGGAGCTAATGGCTGCAATAGAGGATGTAATGAAATCAGCAATTATCATTTTTATGTCGTCAACAATGAATTTCATAGAGGGTTGTCCTAATTATTGCAAAATTAGTTTTGTAACATTCGGAACAATAAATCGTGTTTAAATGTGTAGGAAAGAATAGTCCAAAGTCCAAGATTTCCTGTTTGCTTTGACACTATTAAAGAGAGCATGTATGCCATTTGTGTGTCCCAAGTGGGTTTACGAAGAAGCTTCAGATCACATCCAATCTTAATTTAGAAGTTGTTGACTTCTTTTAGCCGAGCTTACCTATTCCAACACAGTAGAAAGTGTTTGCAGTGTTCTGATGGTATGTAAATACACTTAAGGCATAAGCCACTGATAGCAAAACGAAGAGAAAAAATTCGGACACGACAAAAGAAAGAATTGTCCATCCATGGATGTTTTGCTTATCCCATAATGTTATGTAGGTGGCTGCCGTTAGAAATAGAAATATTGAAGATCCGCCGTAGGATCCTATGTATGCATAATAAGGCCACAATACGTAATCTTCTTCCGTTGCTTCCTACAAAATATTTTAACAGGTTCCAGCCAAGAATTTCATTAAACAGGCCAATACAGATTAAGTTTAGATTTAAAAAAAAATACTTCAGGATTAAGACAATATCCCATCAAAGCATCCATTTCATTCATTCCCTCCCAATCTGATTCCTCTGTGTTGACGAGCCCTGCAACGCAAAAAGTATCCAAGAACATCCATTCTCGCTCATGTCCAATATAAGCAACTTTCCCCGTGTTTTGAACATGGATTCTGTCAACAAGACAATGTTTATAGGTCTCATCCCGGTGTAAAGAGAGGCAAGAATTCATTAGATATGTACTTATCCTACCTAATATTGAATATGGAGTCTCCACTCCCATTAAAGAACAAATGTTGAGTTGCGAGTCCGTTTGGGCATGTTTTATGAAACTTGAATGTGACATAATGCGGTCTCACACCTCCAACACTACTGCTATCGTTAGAGGCAGCCGAGGTCTCACTACTAACTGAGATTTTGGCTGGATCCATTGTCTCCTCAAGGGAAAGTCTTCGATTTATATCTCCATAAATCACCGGTTGAAACATGGGCTCCGGACCTACCGAGCATTGGCAGCATGGAGCACTTAGGTCGACGTACTCATGCAAATGACAGCAAAGAGGTATACAGGGCGTGCTTTCATCATCACAGTCAATGTTACACTTTTTGATGGTAAATCTTTTTTCCTCCTCGTTAACCCTTGATTAAGAGGAACGGGAGAAGGCGGCTAATTAATTATTGAATTCAATTACAAACTACAAGCAGGTTTGGTGTGAGATAAGTATATAAAAATGTCAAACATGAATGTATAAATAATATTAGCTCGTTAAATTATTGCAACTCACGACTCAACACAGAACTCCGTGGGCCTGTAGTATTCTCCGGAATGAAGGAGAAAACCTACTCGAGTAAACTGAACCTCTTCTCTACTTAATTTCCTGTAATTTGTCCCCTCTTCCTCTTCATTACTGGTTTCCGATATGACTGTTATGTTATCGATGGAATACATAAATTCCTCTTGGTGGCTAGTATTTCTACTCTTTGGAAAGGGCTCATATATCAAACTTTGGTTCAAATTGAGTTTATCCTCGTCACCGTACAAGTTGAGAATAACTGGCTCTGATGTGCTACTGTTTTTCGAGGTGACGATAGGAGCAGCTAAGCTGATGGTGATTTTTTCGTAATTCATACTGCATGGGAGAAAGGTGCTAGGCTCCAATCTGAAAGTGATGACAGATGGATAAAAACAGCACTTTTCCCTTTTATGGTTGATATTCTATCCTAATTTTAGGAAAATACGTCTCCTTAAATGCTTCCAGGCATTGGGAATCCCTTATGTACATTTTTATTGCAACGGAACCGGAAAATTGCATTACGCTGTGTAAACCATATGGCGTCGAGTTAGTGGTAAAAACTTTGAACTTTTTAGCTACGCACGAATGTAATGTTTCCCCTTTAGTTTTTCCACTGTCATCTTAAAATGTGCTGAAAAATTATTCTTGGAATGGGATTTTCCCTTGTCAAAAGAAACTTCCTACTCGCATCCCATCACATACGTATTTGTCCGTTTATTAATATGATGTTCTTGGCAAAGGATTTCAGGATGTTGTTCGCCAAGTGACAAATGGTAGCTGGGAATTACTACTTGAAAACGATCAGGAAAATATTTACGATGTGAAAGGTCTGAAAAATAGGTACTTGATGGAAAAAGCCAACCATTTATCTTATTAACTGGAAAATAGCCAAAGCTTGTGGAAGAATGTGCATTCAACTTCAATTTCGGTGCCTACATCAATTCCAATAAGTAGAAATTCTTTTAGCGGCAACAAGGAGGTTAACGTGGCAGTGAGGGATTGTTTGACAATTTATAAGTTTCGAAATTCCATTGACTCTGACCACTAAACAAGCATTTTTGAGCTAAACATTGTAAACAAATTCTTCCAAATGATTTATTATGTGGAAGTATGTGTTTTATTTGAGTGGAAGCCGTGGAAGGTATACTACTTTTTAAGATAGGATTACAACTTTTTTCCGGACGAATGACGCGTTCTTCAGACAGCAGAAGAGAATTTGTCTCGGTTAGACAAAAATATGTCAAAAAATGTATGATTATAGTGTCGGGAAAACGAATGCATTCTCAGGTCAATATGTTGTCAGTATTTTAAGAACAATGTACTATGGAGTATTTCGAACATCCTGTCTGTATTTTCTATAATCTCTTTTCTAACTATAAAAGATCGATAATAGTCGACGTGTGAACGTTTACGTGAATTTTATGATGAATTTCAGTGAATCCGGAAAAAAAACATCCCTTTAAGAAGAATGTTTTTCCGTATGAAGACATACCATGTAGAAATACGGAAAGGAGCTTTTCATCCGGATTATGACACTTTCTTGTTCGAAGAAAACATTTCATACTTTTAATAAATAATTAAGTAATGGGAAACGAATATGGTTAATATGCTAAAAATAGTTATAAAAAAGTCGTTGAACTACTTAAAAAATCAGTTCAAACCTACCTGAACTCTGTAGCCTCAAAGTGGGACATCAAATGGGATGGAATAATTAGTGATTTATGTGTTTCCTCAAAACTTTGAGAACTCATTGTTTCGGAATGTTCACTTTCCTTTTGTGCTTGAAAATCAGGACATTTGTGGAGGACACTTGAAAATGAGTTAGGGACAAGGGAAATGAAGATTAGGAGGAACTTCATTGTTGTAAAAATCCGTTTCAACAAAACCATCTCTATTTAAACTAATTCTTTTCTTTCCCCTCAAGAAATGGTAGACTCTACAACGGCGTCTCCTAAAGCGAGAAAAACCTAGCTGGCTGACAAAACTTTTCACTGATGCTCCAAAGAACAAATGAAATCTTGCCTGTTCCGCGGTTTGACATCAACTGAGAAAGTTGGAAAGGATCACTTAAAGAGTCATACTGCTTTCTCCAGTCCTCAACAAGTCTCTTCTACTCTGAAATCCCTTGTGAAGTATGTTATATAGGCAATAGGCATGTTCCACACACACTCCCGAAATGCCATGTGTATTATTATGTACGTGTGGTCTTGTTCCATTTTTCCAGATCTTTCATTCTCCAGCCATGCCATTTACGAAAAAACATCGTCGAAAAACGGAAATCCTGGTTTCACGTGCAATGCAAATGCATGACTTGTAGATATTAAAAATGTTCACACAACTAATAATCCTACTGTGAGAATGCATACAACAACTTTTGGGTAGTATTAAACTAAAATCCTTCAGAATAATACATTTGCAGGCTTACCCATTTTCTTGTAAATAAATCACAAACTGTCCCAAAGTGAAATGTTCAAGGAGTAAAGATGCAATTGGAAAAATGCTAATTAAAATAAAATATCCACGTAATTTTACTAGAACGTAGTACACACAGATATATACTGTGTCAATTGAAGTTTTCAACTAGGAGGTCTCTGGAACCGAATAAGGTAATGAGTGCCTATCTTGACAAACTTGTAATAGTCTGAAGCCTTCTTGCATTTTGCATGGCTTTGAAATTTTCCGGAGTTTTACCAAAACTGCTTTCTTAATAACGTCTCGAATACAAAGACAAACTGCTTACGACGCCATGTCATGAATTCATATGCTCTGTTCAACCTAATTTATTGCTGGAAATATTATTTTGGCACGGATAGTTGAATCTTTAGGAAAAGATGTAAAATTTAAACTACAAAATTTCACTAGAACATGCGAAAAAGAGTGGTTCAATTGTACTCCCACATTTACCTAATGAAACAACACAGACGTCATTGTTTCTCACGTCTCCTGCTCTCATCTCATATTCGATTCAACGACGAAAAACATAATGTGTCGTGGATTTCCTTAAATTGCTGGAATTTCCTTTGCTACATAAAATCCTATGGCATTGACATTTTGTTTCGATTCGTGCAAATGACTATCCTTTTATTTCACTTCACGTTCACTCCTTATACACTTGAACTGAAAATTCATTTCAGATTGTAATACACATGTCTTGGATTGGACTAGGATGTACGTGTTTTAAATAACGTAAATAAAATTAGAATTTTTTGTTTTCCTTGTCTCAAAAACTTACAAGGTTGCTTGATATCCCTTAGAGAAGTTTACCTAGGGAGAGTACATGGTCGATGGTGTATCCAGATCACAAAATATTAGCAAACTAAAAATATGCTTTGACTAATTTTGTATATATTTATTACAAAAAAGCAAACTTCAGTATGTGCACAGCACAATGCTCGTGTTCAGCACTTGAGAAACTTGTTTGTATTGAATTACCATGCACAAAATCTGATGATTTCTATTCTGGCAACAGATGCACACATTTGGAGGGTGGAATAATATTTCGTTGTGTAATAAATAAGGACATAATTGAATGCGAATTTTTTTACTGCCTTATAATAGGATTGGAGCAGGTGATGAGATAATGAAGCATGAATAGACCTTGCGCGGAGTGACCATCATTGGGAATATAAGGACTACATTTGAGTTGGCAGAAGACACCTCTTTTCAAGATCGGCTTGACAGACAAAGCAAGATGGATATTTTCTTGGCTGTAGCATCCTAGCAAGAGAACAATCACCATTGTGTGCTCATGTAGAAAAATCGAACATGCAAGAGTTATTAGCATATCATAATCACTTCGGACTGTTCGGACAGAATGAGCTTCAATAGCCGTTCAAGTTTACAGAGCCGTACAAAAGTTGTCTCCTTCCTGTGGATTCACTTATGGAGTGCAGCAGCCTCTGCAATGAAAAAGTCCAGACGTGTGCGGAGTGCGGACTTTGGAGAGAAATATGTGCAACTTTTTGCAAAGGACATCATTTACACGCTTAAGTGAGCAGCAGGAGGCTTATAGGCCTAACGAGTTTCATTGGGATTGCTGCGTCTGACACTTGCTTTATGGCAGATGAGATCATTATTTCGAGAAAGAATTGATAAAGTTTTTGCCGTCATTATTAGATTCTATGTGGTGTTTTGTTATAGCCCGTCAACTGCTCAATGGGACGTGTTCAATATATTTACTCAATTAGCAGTCTTCCCTTATTGCATCTTGTTGTATCGAGGATTTTTGGGTAAACATCAGTCCGTTTGCATTTGCAGCCAGAATGAATCTATTGATTTTTCTTCAGAACGATGATTTGCGTTTAATATTTTCTATTTCCATCACACACACATGCATATATCATATTAAATATGTAAGTTTAAAAAACGTCATTGCTCAATCGATGATTAGTTGCTTTGCGATCATACTCTACAGTGTATTGCTTACGTCAGACTGTTTCCCATTTTCTTCATCTCGGTGCCTGCGTTAAGATTGTTTGTTAAACAATAGCACATGAGTTGAGTAAATGTTTAAAATCTTGCTACATAGGTTAAGCTAAAATTTTCGTCAAACTTACTCGGACCTTGCGCTAGCGGCTCGAACTTCCTATCAATGGTCATCATCACACCTTTATAAAGTACTCCCATCACTAACGCAAATATACCGAATGCCCGAAACGTTGATCGTCCAGACCAGTATTCATACATTAGTCCGCCGAATAGACTCCCAATGCTAACACCTGTAGATAAGTTTAAAATATTTTTGATTTGATTGATTTGATTGATTGATTTGATTTAACTGGAAAAAGTTCATACCTACACCCTCGAACGCAGCGCCAACAATACCTTGAACGGTTGCAGCAGTGCCTTCTGGACTTACCACGTAAGCGTATGTTGCCATATTGGCATAAAAAATCCCATACGTCAACCCTTGAAGTAACTCGATGGGAAGAACCATCCAAGGATTTTCCAAAGTGGAGTAAAGAAGAAAGCGAATGCCGAAAGTACACATGACAATGGCCATGCTGTTGACATGCCCAAACTTTTTAATGAATCTGCCTGGGAAGCCACAATTGGAGTAATTATCATCTTCTCTTTTAACTGCTTGAGTGTTAAGTGTACACTATCATGAAATGAAGAGCCCTCTTACCAGCTATGTAGAAAAATGGTAACTCGCCACCAAAACACTGCACCACACTAATCAACCCTAGAAGCAACTTTGTCCATTTCCCAGCTTCAAGGGAGACTCCTACTTGTTGTCTTGTCAAATCCTCGATGTACCTTTGTTATTAAAAGGGTAGCAAACAGACATGATGAGACTATGTATTCTAGATAGCATAAACGCAAATAAGTTTTATTCGTACCAGAATAAAAAGTTCCACAACAATCCTGTGCAAATCCCAACAACAATGCAGGCAATAATGAATGCAGTAATTTTAGGTTCAAGCATCAAGGCAGCCATACGACGTCCAAGTGCTTTGGGTCTCTCCTCTTCTTCCACCTAGAAGAGCAGTTAAATGCAAATGTCATATGACAGCTAGTAGTTATGCTAATTTTGAGCAGGATCTGCATAATTCTGATCTTACGTCCCACTTCCAGCAAACAAAAAAGTTGAACGTTAAAAGGATCCCAGCTATCCAGTAGCAAGGGGCGTAGTTCTTAATAATAGCCCCGTCACTAACAACATCTATAAGGAAGCCAGAAACGAGAGTAAATAGCCCCCAACCAATGGAACCCCATTTCCTTTGTTGCCCATATAAGTCCGGTCTATCTCCTGGATTAATTGTAATTTAAGAAAGGATTTCATTCGTGCAATTTTCATGCTATATCGCAATGAATGAGGAGATTCATTTAACGCAAAGTTACCTAAGGTCTGGAAACATAACGCGTCCGCAACAGAAGTGACAACTGCCATTGCAATCCAACCCAAAATGGTGAAAAATGCATAGAGCGTAAAAACAGTGCTAAACTGTGCTCCATTTTCACTCCCATGCTTGCCATACACTGACATTGCTTCATTTGCTGAAAGAAGATCTGGGCAATTTATCTGACAAGATTTAAGCTTCGCTTGAGGCGCGCATGAGAAACTTCTGAAAATTCCTTCTTGGCCATGCGTCTCTATTTCTGCTATTTTGTCTATATGCACATCAATTTCTTGTTCTAGTGGGGTCACCTTTTTAAAATCCAGTATAGCCAGGAAAGACGCAGGAACTGAGGTTTCATTACGAGCACAAAATGTTGGCGGTGGGTGAATTCCGTTGAGCAAATTGCTACAAAATTCAACTGATTCTTCATGTGCGATATTACAGTGAATTTGACACTCAATAGGATAATCTTTTGTCGCTAGCTCTCTCAATATTTGGTCATGAATGACTGTAGAATTCCATCCATCAACTTCTTTGTGGCAATGGTTAATAAAAGACGTTCCTGTTCCACATTCCACAGTTATCGGACGAGACACTTTGTTTTCACTGGTTAAAATTGCAAAACACAAAATAGCCACGAGATTGATAATGTTGAAGAGAAGAAATAGCTTCTTTTTAATTTTATATCTGTCAGCAATGGATCCAAATAATGGCATGGAAATAATTCCAGCGATTGGTGCTATCGTGAAAACATATCCAACGTGGGATTCCGATAAACCAAGTTGTCTCGCAAACACAGTGATGTACGGCCAAAAGGCTGCGACACCTTGGGGAAAATGTTTGCGAAATTTAGCTTCAATGAGCAATGCCGTACATACAAATACATGGATAATTATTTTTTTCCTAAATTGACAGGAGCTGTCAACCAAGGAGCTATATACTTACCCCCGAAATACAGCAAGTAATGAGCCTTAGGAGGCAATAACTTCCTATTCACATTCATTTTACAAACAAATCCCGTTAAAGAGACGGTTTCCTTTAAATACTCAAAGTTTTGCAAACATCAAAATAGCTAAAAATCCCAAAATCCTACACTTCACATTGTCTATCTTTATAAAACTGTTTTAGCTGTAAGTATAAAATGTTTTACAATATTCCAAAAAAACCGCAATTTTCACACAAGTAGTCAACACTGGGTGAAGTAACGTCATTGCACCATCTTCAATCAGCTGAATGTGGGAGAGTTTTAAGCATTACATTGCAACTGGCAACACTTGGGCTGTTGAACAAATGAAAGATAAACAAAGTTGACACTTGTTTTAAGTTCAGAGTCCAAGTTCTGGCAGGTGAAACCATACGCAGAGCTTCCACTGTGGTTGCTCTCGTTAGACAATTTGTACTATACAATGACTATAAAAAAACTTCAATTGGAAATATTTCTGCAGGCTGTATATTAACAACATCCGCGTGACGAGTAATGACTCATGTTTCTCTTCTTCTCCATTCTGCTAATCAGACATTAGGCAGAAAAGCTTTGTTTCATATTAGTATGAGTTTTAGTACGACCAACATGCAGGCTGCAGCTGGTAACGTGGTTCCAAAGGCAGAAAAAAAGCATAAAAGAAAATTGTACCTGAAGATGTAGCATCCAGTTAGTACAAGTTGTGTTGCTTGGCGTAGCCCATTCGTTACCACAATTTTTCTGCATTACTATGCCACCTCCAACTTCAACCTTATAAGCTTTCCGTTCATGAACCGTATCTACTAAAATAAGTTATCCGATGTTATCATGATCTTCAGCTGAATGGGCTGATTACAAAATGTCGAGCTTACAGTCGACTGAAAAAAATTTCAGCTGATTTTCTGTGGGAGTGGATGGAACGTGTTTGGAAAATCCTTTGATAAAAATATTTTAAATGGTATTGCAGGTTGTATGTGATGGTATTTATTTAGAGCAAAATAATTTATTTGTAAAACAGTTGCAATACTTGAAGAGATGTTCGGGGCACAAGAATTGGTTTGCATGTGTGGCTTGCCAGATTTTTGTGTTGCAGTTTTGCATTTTACTCACACGCTGTGAGTTAACCTGAAACTGTGGTGCAAATAACTCTACACCGGCAGTGAACACTAGTCAGACAGAACATATATGCAGCGTTTTTATATGCATGTCTGCAGTCTGCAGCACTAGGTTTTGCTCGCATTTCATATGATGCTCAATTTTATTGGCTTAGTTTGTGGATGGAATTTAGTTCCATATTCCATGAGAATGAGAATGAGATAGCTGAAGAGGGTAAGATTTAATGTACTTGAATGAAGTTTATGTCATCGAGAAGGAATGGAGTGAGGAAGTTATAGTATGGATTTGGTAAATGGTAATTATTCTGGTAATCCTCAGTTATGGGGTCGTCGCTCGCGCTTGGAATCAGTTGGTGTGTTATTTGTAACACCAGGATTTTCACACACCATGGATTAGAGTTTTTAGATAAAAATGTAATCTGATCAGGTTCAGGTTCATTTCAATTTACGTTGGTTAGGTGTTAACATACGCGGTTCTGAAATTCAAGAAAGCTTACAGACAAAAAAAATATGCAAGGAAGGTTGGAAAATGGTAAAATAATTAGGTATAAGTGGCAGACAAATATGTTTATTTATTTAGTCATTTAGGGATGAGCAGATAAAGGAGTTAATAGTGCTCCATAAAGTTTCATGTACATGGGCAGCGATATAGAATTGTCATCTTCATAAACAAATGTTGATAGTAATGCTTGACATTTTTGGGCTTGGAGAGGTAAATATTTTATTAAAGACTCAAGCGCTCATTACGTGACCTGTATATTGTTTGTGTTCATGTTTATCACTGACTATTCATAAAAATATTCTAAACATGTAATCGTTTATTATTTATGGCCCAATTAAATTATCAGATATGTTTGACGAGAGAGGGATTAATAGTACATTAGCGTTCGAATGGAAAGGTAGTTATCATAAAGATTTAAACGTTTCCTGAACACATTTCCTTAATATCTCCAAAACGGATATATTTATTGCTAGTCCAAGAGTTGTGAATGTTGCGCAAGGTTTGAATAATATTTATAAACACTGGGTAATATGATGCATTGATAACTGAAATTTATTCTTTTTAATTGACAGATTTGTGAATTTGCTACAATACACAGCAAATAAATAGGTAGAGAACGTAAGTAGATATTGTTGTCTAACAATAATCCTCCAAGCATTTATTATTTCACATGCTCAGCTAATCACAGTTGTATCAGTTAGTACACAGTTTGAAACGGAACATCCAACTGTCATAGCTAGTAGCACTCTATAATTGCAAGTATCAAAATACGCGTTAAATTCGTTTTAAGCCCATTTTGCTGTATAGTAATTGTACGTGTAGAATAATAATTGCTAAAGCGACAGCATTCAGTTACATTTCGTGTTACAAATTTACATCGATCTCAGTATTTAAGAAAAATATTCAGTTCCATGATTCCGTAAATTTTTTATACGTAATAATACATGTTACATATTTCATGAAATTCGTCGCTGTAGAAATTGAGATATTTTGTTTCATGCTAATGCTTCCGAACAAACTAATTTTAGTTCAGGAATGACAAGCACAACTGCCTGTCACGGGTATCTCCCCAGCCTCCATTTCCTTTCTTCAGTCGCATTTTCTTCCCTCTCCGTAATTCCACTGTTAAGTTGTCTGGAAAGAGTAGAGTGTGATATTGTTTGATTCCTTTATCAATTGCTTGAGCCGCTTTCTTCGGGTCACAAGTCTTCTTTTTGTGATGAACTCCACTGCAAACAAAAAAGAAAATTTATTTAACATCAAATTAGCCTTCTTGTGAGGCATGTATATCATTGACTTGACAACTTTTGTTGACAAACATACCAATCACCAATATGGAAAATACGAGGGGCCTTGGCATACAGTACGTCTAATTGGGCGTCCAAACACGTGTACGAAACTTGAAGCAAACTCCAATCCCAGTTGTAGTCATCATAGTCGCAAAACGTCGGAGCGCAATGTTTCAGTTTTTCCCACAGCGTTTTGTTGAAGGAAATGGCCATGTTATGTTTAGAAGAGATCCAGTTCGTTACCACTGCCTAAAATTTGAACATCCACAAAGTAATTAATCCACCTCTGACGTAACGTCGTGTGCAAACAGCGCTGATGAAATAAATGCAAAAGCAAATATTCATTTAACAACAAAAGTAAGTAAACAACAAAAGTAATTATATATTCAGTGATGTTGAGGACATAAATCCATTCCTTGAAGGAAATTTTTGAAAGGAATGCACACAGACATGGACTCTTTTGGAAGGACACACTTGTAGTCTTGCATGGACTGAAAAATCCGTGTTCATTAGATGTCGTCCATATAAATACCGATATTTTTGCGTGGGTCTCCTCCACTACCTCAAAACTAATTTCTAAATGGTGAAATAATTTTATCAATCTATTTTGAATCTTGAACGAACACTCATTAAATACACCCATTTAAGTTGCGACTAAAGCTGTCATCTTGCTAAACTTGCCGGATGATAGAGAAGCATGCTTTAAAGACATGTGAAAGTCATTTTTGTGGGATTTCATGTAACCAACAAATGTACACTTTTCACCACGAACAATTAAAGATAGTCACAAATTGCAATTTAAAGAATAATATAATACGTAGTGCTAGGTGGCCAAGTGCGACATTGTTTATTTAATTTTGTTATGTAAAAGTAATTTGCATTTATGCAAAATAATCATTGATCATAGTTTAATGTGCTTTTGCTGTTAGATTTGTTTTAATTAAAAAGGTGGGTTGGAGGTTAAAACAGTGTGTTATTTGGAAATGTGTGTTATACACGTTTAAGCAATGCAGTACTATTAAGAAGATATAGAGTAGTAGAGGAAGAATTGCAAAATGAAATCCTGATTAGGGACTCCTTATTAGTGAGTGTTGATGTTACAAGAAGCATAGTTTTACATTGAGGCGGAAGATTACCGAAAGCGGCCATCAATAATAACAGCAAGTGAATATTATTATTATTATTATTATTACCGTTGGTGATTGGTGTCAGATATTTCAAGAGTTCAGAACGTAAAATTACATGATACACAATAGAAAGAATAAGATGAGAGTAGTGTGTTTTTGGAGAGGGTATAGCAAATCTCCCAAATCCCAACTTTTCTGCCCACAAGCAACTCTAATTGTAAAAGGCTGCAATTTATATTATCAATACTTGCAAGTTACTTTCTTTGTTTTGTCTGCACGAACTTTACGAAATCGTTAGTTGAATATTTATTTGGGAATTATGAAATACAAAATGAAACGAAACAAACCGAGCAACTAAATACCGTGGTAAATCAAATCTATTTTGAGGAAAAAACCGGGCAAAATAAAGTGGTTTAAAAGCATACAGTAAATTCATGTTAGTGCATGATTTTTTAGGACCTGAGCAGCATTAATTTTCACCCAGTTGGTAACCATTTGTTTAGGATACAAGTACGATATTGGCCTCAGGAGCAACGGCAGCTACAAAACATCCAGACAGAGATATTTACAGAAAAATCCATTCCGAGTGTTTTTATCTCATTCATTCAGTAAGGAAATCAAACCAACACATACATAAGTTTTGTTTGTGATCTGTTAACAATTTTGTTAATATTATATTTTATGTACAAAATGAGTAGAAACATTGCTACAAACCAGTTAGTTTTTTTTAAATACACAGTCTGTCAAGTTTAAGGAAATTTCACGCAAGTTCATCTCATCCAACTATTTCCGAGCTCTCTCAAATATGTCGAATGTAAACTACCTTGAAATTTGGAAAACTTGACAGATTGCGTGTGTACTCCATTCCATCTTCTGCAAACAGCCATAAAATATCTTCAGAATTAATGTTTATTGTTAATCTACGTATTCATCAATCGTTTATATTAAGGGATTATTAACCAAGTCAGGTGCAACTGAGTATCACATCCTGATTCATTACGTTATGCACATTAACAAAACTAGTTGTAAGTAAAAATTCCAACAAAAGCTAGCACATGGTTTAAAATTGCATGTAGTCCACAAGCACTTACAGTACGATATATGATCATGATAAATGACGCAACGCAACTGATGAGTGCGAAATGACGTCATATGTGAATTGATAGAAGGAGCAAGAAAGGGTTTAATAGTAAATAGTTAATATGTAAGAAATCGGCTTGCCTATCGAATGACAAATAGGAAGAGGCTAAAGGAACCTTGAAAAATATAATTTATATATTATATAATGCTCACAATATATACTCTACCAGTTTTAGCATTAATTTTTAACGCAATCACATTAAAAACAAGAGAACGGTTAAATGCAAACATGGAGCAACCCATGCTAACTTTAAAGATGAAGACAAAAGCAAACACTGTCTATGAATGAGATTGAAAATCTAGATGAAATTAGTAGATACGATTATTATGTGAAATTACAAGGCACTCAGTCTTTGCATGTCTTATAAATAGGTTGTCTGAAAAGTATCATGCGATTCTCGAAAACATAAATGAATGCTTTTAGCCTACTTTTATTATCGAATTACTTTCTCCGGATGATGCAAGACAAGAACTTTCTCGTGGTTTCATGGGAAATATACAGAACAAATATTCATATTGCTTCTATCAATCAGAGGGACAATAGCAGAGCTGTCATGTAAATGCCATACTTGAGCACAAGCCGCATTAAAACTCTTGGTTGAGTGCGCTTTCTTACTAGCTTTACGTAAATGCATAGTACATAAAAATTGTGTAAAAAATGGAGACCAAAAATAAGCCATGAAACTCTGCTCATGCTTCGACATATATATAAATGTATACACTACATTGAATTTATAATGGGGAGACGGAAACCGGAGATGCTTCTTTGAAATTTTGACTAAACTATCTCCACGTGTATCAGTGGACTTGCTCACGGTAAGCTAGCGAAGCCCAGGTTTATTAAATAATACTAAAGTTACATCCATTCAATACGTGCCACTATGGCAATGGCAAAAAACCCAAGTTACGTGCGAATGTATAAAAGCATTTTTTTCTTCCTTCAACAGCGAAATCAAATTACTAAAACTAGATTAAACGTTGAAAGAGTTTTTTCCAGCTTTCCTTGACTTTATGTATTCGCTGGTCTACAGGGCTCGTGTTTTTTAAGCAGTTTAGATTCCTTGTATTAAATCATGGCATTATGAAAAAGCTGTGGTACAGGACGCAGACTTTGTGAGCGGAATATTTGACTTCAATATACAAAAGCGGTATGTTTATGCATGCTCATGTTTCCCGAGTTTCATTTCACGCTTTCCAATTTACCTGTAACGAAGAAAGAGCCGTGGCTAAAACGGATATGCGATCTTTGAAAAGAGAACGTCAGTCATGTAATCTTTCTACCTTGCATTGAACGTACCCGAGAATGTGAGGAGCGAATATTCCATGTTTTTAAATAGGTGCCCAATGATAGAAGGTTACATCCATGACAAAGATTCCGCATCATGGCAGTCTCCATTAAATTAAGCATCCATAAAAAATCGGGTGTGACGTAGTGATCCTCTTCGAGAAAAGCGATCACACCTGAAACAAATACATATTTGGACACCATTATTTCTGTTCCTGTTTATGAAAAAACTATTAAATACTAACACAACCTCTGGTGAGCTAATAGCGTTTCTCATGAGACTATAAAAAAGAGCGTTAAACTTGAGCTAAAAATGGCTCAAGATACATCGTCAAATTGAGAAGTTAAGCTTTAATACAACCATGTCTATTTCTACTTTTATAGTTTCACACAACATAAATATTAGCGCAACATTACTTTCGTTCAAGTTTCCCGTAATAACAATGAAATCATGTGGTCATAAAATCTCAGACGAAACTTGTGTGAATTTCAAGGTCATTTCAGGATTTGAAAACAGAATGCACGTTTATCGACTCACCCGTGTAGTTCTGAAGAATATCTAGCTTTCCAAGCATCATAATACAACAGGATTCAGTTAGACAATCAATGTACACAAGCTTGTGAGCAGCTTAAAGCGAGAAATATGGAGACAATATTTTCAGTAAATAAAATTTATCGCACAGGTGCGCTACACATCCATCCATCTCAAATCTTGCATTTCCCTTTCAAATAAAAGTCATTCTTATGACAAGGCACAAGGTCAATGCTAAAATCCCAGTTTTGGCCATTATTTTGACAATGTAGGTCAAGTTTAAGGAATAAATATCGTGTAAAATTCATCATATTCATTTGACGTTTCCGACAATAAAATAACGAATCAATATTTACTTCCCTGTGAACATTCGTATTTGAGGATAAGTACGGCAACATTTGCGAGCGACCCAACGACTAATATATACTAATATAGTTATATCTTCGTATTACTGGCGTGGTGCGTGTGAGACATTACAAAAACGTGCAGCTGTCGGGAAAAAATACCACAAATATCTTCTCTATTTGTTCATGAATATGAAAGTCTGATTGGCAAATGTTGAATCGATATATAATTTAGGAATTTAGCGAATGCAATTGCAAGTAGAATAACAAATAACAACCATTAGTCCAAGACGGAAGTTGAGGTTATAAAACAAAAATATTGGAGGTTAGACAACGCTTTAGGAAACCCAGCTCAGTATAACTTTAGGGGTATTTTTGTCATGAATGATTTTTAGACGAATGGTAAAAATACCAAATCAGGTTTTGCAAATGGATTTTGTCACTTGTCAATTATCAAGTAGGAAATAAAAAGCGTAATACTCAGGATATAATACAAGACACAAGTTGATTACATGCAGATATCATCACTTACTTTGTTGGACTAATGTCACGAGGACAGTCATCCGGACTTTGTCCAGGAAATCTATTCGGGTTGAGTTGGATGGAGTGTGGATAGAATATTTGCATTATTCGGGCAAAATCTATATTTCGGATGGCTTCATTCAGTCCGGGCAGGTACAAATCATGAGAAAAAATTATCAGCGAGTTTTCAATATTTTGCATTCTTGAGAGACTGTCCACAAGCAGGCTGAGATATTCCACTCGTGAATGAACTTGAATTACGAGGACGTACGTGTTCTCATTCACAGGGCCGTACTTTTCTAGATTGTAAATTTTCTAAAAAAAACAACATAAAATATATCAAAACCTTTTAAAATATGCAAATATTCAACATGCTATAAGATGTTGGTGTGAGCATCTGTAAAATACTCGTGGAGCATTTGCTGACGCACGATTTACTCAATAATTCTTTTCATAGGAATTCACAAAAGCCCCAAAAATGCGTATTTACATAACAAACGCCAGAGATGAATCTTTATGTATACCACAAGATTTCACATTTCAAAAATTTGTTCCACCATAGGCTACTGCAACTGCAAGACAGTCTGTGCTCGTTATGTATAAGAAATATAGGAACAGTTACAGTCTTACAGGTTTACAGCACTCTTGCAAGAGTGAATTTGTGATTTGCGAGTAAATAATAATAGTATAATTCGAGTTTCTTGAAGGATAGCACTTGCACTGCACAAGTTGCACAGTTAGACTAAAGTTAGACCCATGATAATAATCAACACATCATAAAATGTCGCTTTTACCGGATGGATATACTCCAAGTGAAAGCGTGCATGGGGCGATGTGGCTACTCAAAGAAATTATGTCTTGTCTAAAACGTTAAAGTTTTCCAAGTGCTTGCACTCACAAGTCAGTGGCATAGTCGTAAAAATTCTAACACTTCAGCAGCAGCCACAAACGAATTCTTTTTTTCCACAGAGCTTCATCAATCACACAAAAAACAACGAGCTGCATGACTGCCAGCTTAGACGTCCCACTTACGTCATTACGTCCCGGAGATATGTAAATTTTCTGTCTCACAGTTCACTCCCCCTGACCCAGTCAAGCACCTAATAAGAGGATTTTTATGGAAAGTGATGTGAGAAGTGATACAGGATTCAGATACAGACTGCATTCATTTTTAGTTTGTTAAAAATCTGGTTCAGTTTGTTATTTGGATCGGTTGTCAAGTATGTGCGGGGAGAACTCGGAGAACTTTTTTTCAAGAATGGATATATTTTTAAAAAGTCACTATCTGTCATTCTATTACTTGATTCAATTTTCTTTTAATTGGCACTATGGACTCGTGCAAATTTGTTAGACGAATAATTTAATGCTACCTTTGTATCTTTGAAAGTACGAGCTGTGTCGCGCTTCCTGAGACAAATTTTGTCGCCCAAGTATTTTGTAATGTAATCACTTGACTACTCCATTCGAAAATGCCGAGTGAAACGTTGTTTAATTGCGCTAAAGTGGGTATTCATGCAATTAAGGCGGCTACATACTTGATAATCAAGTGAATTTGAGTGATGAGTCTGTTTTCTCAAAGAAATGCTAAGGAAAAGGTATGATTCATCTGTTTAACATTTGAGACTGCTTTCGTTATTTTGTAAGGAAAACACGCAATTCCCCTCTTGATTCTTGAACCAAGAGAAATTTCTCTATTAATACTGATGACTACGAACTACTACTAGTAGTAGTAGTAGTAGTAGTAGAAGACTAATGGCATTTGCGTCTTGAAGCAATAATAAAAGCAACTTTGTGCCTCTCCCGAAAAGTGATTATTTCCGACAACCAAATGTGTGCATCCTTTCTCGGCCAGCCTCTGGTGTTTTGCTTCATTTCAAACAGAGAATATAATGCAATCTGCGATCACTTAAGAATCGCTAAATTTAGAAACTGTCATTCGTGGTGAGTAACATGGAAAACTCACAATCAGTTTGTTGCATGCTAAGCGACTAGCACACAGGCTGGAATTCTTCACCCAAAACTCATCTCTTCCCTCATACCGTTCTCTACAAAACTTTTGGCTGTTTAACCTAACAATAGGCACTTGGGAAAAGTTGCTTTTAAGGATGCACAAATGTTGGCCTGAAATCTAACGATAATATTCTTTCACTGGTGGGGCTTTACATGACAAAACGTCTATTATTATGAGATATTGGCTTATTATTAATTTTCTCATATAAAAAAATATACTCTTTCAATCAAATACCTGCTCAACGTTAAGCTTCTTAATCTCCACGGAAATTTCTTCAATCTCTTCTGGTGTAAGTGGAGTCATATCTGGTATATTAATGAAAGCAGGCGTACCCAGCCGTCCGTGCTCGCCACCACCACCACCTGCGGTTCCGCTGGAAGCCCCATTGTTGCCACCTCCAATATCATTCCCTACGTTCACAATATTACCTCCTTTGAGAACCGACTCGATATCCAAAATCTTCAGTCTTTCAACATCATTTCCTCTGGAAAAAACATACACATATTCAAGCATTAAATTCGGTTGATTGTGCCGCAAGAAGCCATATATATGTTTCATAGCAGGGAGGAAAGGAAAAAAATGTAAACAGAGAATGTGAGCAAACTCTCGTAAAAGTTTTACTGCGCTTAGTTTAGTGCAACACTGTAACTGATGAAGCGTGCGCCATCGAAAATAGATATTTTTTAGAATTGAGTCGTGGCACATTTACATTCAGCATAAGGGATACGGATATAGATAGATGTAGCTCTATAATATAGTATTGTATTACAAACTGAAACATATTTTCTATTTACTTTACTCACTCCCACATTTTTACATGCCTCTTGTCAGTAAACTGCGGATGGTCGTCGTAATTTTCACCATTTGCCCAAATCCACTCTTCCTGACAATGCATATATAGACAAATGCGCATTTCTCTAGCACAACGTATGCATGCTCTCAAATGATACTTGTTCTCATTTTTCAGTTATGTTTCATTTTTGTCGTGTACTCAATATTCACTCAAAGAATGAAAAAGTACTTGCTTGAACATGTCAGCGAAAATCAATACTACCCAATGAACGCAAACCCAAGTAGATTGCTATAAATGCTTATTAAAAAAGACTTGGTCTAGTCAGCTGAAGGAATACTTGGAATCATTAAATTATTTTGAAACAGCTCAAAAAGCATGAAAGAGAATCTTTTTGCTTTGAACTAATTTAGTTAATTGATTGCTGAAATATATGGTTGGATAAACCTTGGACGAAATTTTACACAATGTTCATCAAAACAATTCCAAGAGGATATTTATATTACTAATCATCTAAATTGGAAAACAACTCGGAAATTTCAGAGTTGCACTTTTGAACATGAAGACACGGAAACACGTTTCAACAACGTGGACTCAAAAGCGATGGAAATTCTTGGTAAAGGGGTGGATATAATATATACCTAGTGAAAATGTGGAAATGAGAATTTCTCATTTGGCAATTATTAATAACCTCCCTAAATTTTGAATGGGAATGACGCAAGTAGAAATACTAGCTTCCACCTAGCAGGAATTAGGTTGTCAAGTCCTCCGCTGGTAATTAGCTAGTTTTTACAGTATAGTAAAATCATTTATTTAATACCATCCATAAATTATATCTTCAAGGATAATGAGCTCCGTTGGCAAGACAGGCGAATTGTGACAAGGTGTTTAAGTTTAAAAATACTTGTAAGTGTGACACATAAGGAAATTGCATTCGAGTTTGATAACATAGCTCTGTTATTCGCAAAATTTACTCTTTCATAATTATTCAAACTGTGAAGGCTGGTGTTAATGCAATCCAGAGCAGCGACAAGTATGGAGTGTTACTTAATATCGCAAATATTTATGGAATACAAGAGGACACACATTGTGAAACAGATTGTTGAATAGTGTTCCACCAGAGTACAAAGGCACGTTTTCATGCACGTACGGCAATGCACAAAGGTGACGAGACGACGGTGACGAGATGAAAAGTAAATGCTATTTTGACACGCACTTTACATCCGGCGTATTGAAAATCATTATTTCGATAGTTTGCATATTCCCATTCGCATGCTCAACTTCCATTAGATTCTATGCTGACATTGCAGAAACATACTGGATCACGTAAATAATGGAGTTCTACTATTTGTATTCATCGACATGTGTTATGAGCACTGTCATAATTTCAGAAATACATTACTCCGACCAACTCACCAACCAGAGTTCAAAGAGGAGGCAAATAATTAAAATAAAATTGGTTTTGTCATTTTTCCTCGAGCACGCCTATAGATTTTTATGATAATGAAGTTAGATAAATAATTATTTTTAATTTTTTAGCAAAGTAAGTAATAATTCGTGACTGCTCAGCAGTCCTTTTGTTAAAACTTAACTACAATTAAAAAATCACAGAACGGTGCTATAACTCATGGAACGGGTGAGGATGATATGAAATGAATAAAAGCGGCGATTAAATCGAACGTTTATGCTATTTTCAAAAAAAATCACTACAGGCGAATTTAATTATTTGTGAGCTTTGTTGGCATAAATTGCAAAACGTGAATTTTAAAAGTCTTTGAAGGGAACAATGGTATTGATGATTTTTTTGCACCGAATGAAAAAAGATAAAAGAAATTTTGCACAATGTGTCTTGTGAAGTGTATTCGTTAGCACCTCATTATTCATCACCAACCTTGCTTTCATTTCCGCTAACACGAGTAAAATTGGCTGATTAAATTTGCAGAGCTAATTAGTTCTCAGGGCTAAATTAAGATAAATTAATAAAAAGCGGAAAATGAAGACGATGATGTTCGTTTCGCTTTTAAACTTTCTCCTTCTCGAACTCCTTACGAGTTTTACTTGGCTTCTGTTCTATTAAGATAAGAGTTGAAATGTCGTCCACGGAATAACACCCCTGTTGACGATGTACATTAATACGCTATATACTTTAAGATACTAGAGATAAAATCACACTCAATTTCGATGAAAATCTTTATATTTCATCTTTGTTCTAATGACATTTTAATTGCGACAAAAAGTCAAATTTATCAGTATTATAAATAAAGAATAGAGGATGTTAATTACAACCTAGCTTTTCCGACTTTCCTCACTTTCGAGATTTAGCACACAACGTAATAGCACGTCATCCAAAAAAAAGTTAAATAACTTCAACTCGTGTGAAAATAAAAAAGAGACAATCATCCCGCCGCCAAAGCAAGGGAATATTTTCTACAAAAAAGCAATTGCTTACTTATTTCGTGGAAAATGGCAACGGTTTCTGAGTGAACTGTTGGATTTACATTTTCGCATCTTTTCAAGCAATAAATAACTCTAAAGAAGAATCGAACTTGAACCGAGAGAAAAAGGCAGTAGAATAGACTGAGAGACTGGTACATAATAGAGTAATGGAAAATTCACGGTCATAGTCATCGTCATTATCTTTTCCTTTCCTGCTTGATGATTCTTTAGTATGCATACGTGGACAAGGGAATTTGCTCACGTTGTTGACAAACCGTAGATATGATAATGATATTCGGCGTCTTAGTTGAGTTATTACTTCCCACATGCACAAAAACCTCCATTTATTCCATCTCGCCCTTGCTACAGTTTTGATTGCTGTCACACTACGGGGCACCTTCTTCCTTGAATTTTTGATACTGATACCAAAAGGCTGAAAGACTGAAGGAACTCGGAAAATAAGCTTACATGAGTGCGTCTTCCTGCTTTAAAGCATAGCAATATGTTATACAATAAACACGCATGAGAAATGAGTTTTTTATGTTTTGTCATGATTTTCACTGTACCGTGCTAACTCTTCGAAAAGATACTGTTTATAGCTGAGAATAAGAAAGACACCAACAATTGAGCAGTGTATCATACTCTTTATGTAGGGCAAATTGAGCATTTACCGAAGATGACCAATGAAATTGACTACCAGAGCAAATTGGTTTTATGAGGAATTTTTACTCATCCTGTTAAAATACCCACCCTCGTTTTGCATCTCGCTGGTGGGATGTTCGACCTCTGTGCCGTCACCGTTTTTGAGAGATTTTTGTGACTCTGTTTATTTTTACGATATGCTATAATTTGGGCTATTTCGTGACACAAGAAAATGCTGTAGGCGAGTTTTTCTACGAGTGCTTGCATGTCTGTGAGCACTACTATATCCTCTGGATTATCCCATGAGGGATTCTATGTGTGGACACCGTTAGGCCATTTTATGGTCTAACATTTGATACTTGACAATTGAGCCAAGTAAAAAGTCATTAAAGGAGACTTGAGATTCAATTTGTTTGTAATGCTCAAAAGGAGAACTGAAAATGACTTTCAAATACAATAAAAGTAATAATAGCTGTTTTGTAAAAACGTAAATGGACCTTTTTGTGTTGAAGGTGCGGCAGCCTGAGAATAATGTTATGCATCAAGAATCTCGACATCTCGAGGAAATATATAAATGAGAGGAAAAAAACAGATGCATATGGCGGCAGCACAATATTCAAATTATATTTGCATCGTGGCGTCACCGTACTGTAAAATTCATGGCATTTTATAACGTCATCTATATAGGAAGGGATACAGTTACGCTTACGCTTCTCATTCGATCCGTCACTTTATCTTGCAAATAAAGGTTTTCTCTGAATAAAATGGGCTTTCATTGGTGCCCTTATTGCTTTTTCGATGCTAGCATATAATATACAATCCTTCTCGAGCACCCTTCATGTAAAATTTCGCCTTCAATTTAATGCCTCCGTCTCGCCAGCAAACTCTTGAATAAGATATGAACATCATGACCATAGCTAAGCCTACATTCAGATGTAGTTAGGAAAGCTTTCCCTTTAAAGTGTACAGCCTTTTCCCTTGATTGTGTAAATTCGAGAATCTTTTAGTTTCGTACTTGTTTCGTTTCCATATTGTGAAAAAAATATATGATCGAAAATCCACAAAAAATGGTCTTTCAGCTAGATATGGCAATGACACCTATACATCCTTAGCATTTAACTTTCAGCTTTGCATTTTGTTTGATTATACCATGTAAGGGATATTCACAGTAAAAGAACCACCAAATCCATTAAATAAATGAGAGAAAACGTCAAGGTTTCCCTCGGTCTACGCTCTTTTGTAACAGTACACTAATTAAACAAAGTTGTGACACGGACAAATGGTGGAAGCGACTTGATTACAGTTTACTTTTACCGCGTTACCCCTCCAACTGTCAGTCCACTGTGGGATGAGAATTTGCAAAAATTTTGCGAATCTAATTGCTAATGGAATGAATACCCTGAACAGAAAGACACAGCCTCTTAATTTTACAAGGAAGGAAGAAAAGGATGCGGATTGCGGATGCGAAATAGTGTTCACATTCCTCCAAATAAAATAAAATGTAAACAATTACGCAAAATAATTACCATTGCCAAAAAAACTAGCGTAGCCAAAAGACTATACTGCACCGTTCGTCACCTTTCATACAATAGCACACATTGTGAGCAGTGAGCACGTAACTTTGTGTGCAATTAAACGAAATTTTTGTTCTAAATTTGAAGAACGTTGTAGCACGTATATCCCGTATTTCTGTAAGCTGTACTCAAAGGTATATAATAATAATACTAATAATAATGGATAGGTAGTATTTATATCTCTCTCTATACAGCAGGTTTCTACTAGAGGTTGCCATTTTGACATCAATTTCCTTCCTGCTTTTGTTCCTGTACTTGGTACAAAATGCGTCTTCTTGATATGTAGCTTCAACTTTGTGAGAAATTCTCCCACCTTGTGAGCACACTGCACTTGGGTGCCATTATAAAGTCAAATAGGTGGAAAACAAAATATATTCACAATATGATGTCGTGATACATACACAAGTTGCAAATTAAAGAAAGACGACTAGCTGGGATCTCTCTGCAAAATGATTCTTAAAGGAATAAGAGCATAGTGGTTATAGCCCAAGATTGCTATACCTTTTGCTTTCCTACCGGCAACAACTATTTAAATACCATGCATTCCATTTTTATTACAACTTTTATCATATTCTGAATCCTATTATTATGGTATAACAGCGTCCGTGCACCAACATAATGATAAGTCGCACTCTTATTTATGATTAACATAATAAAAATGAGTCAATATTCCGTATCACACAAGCTAAAAAGAAAGTGAGAGTAGAGGAGACATAGGAATAATAAAAAAGTACGCTTTTCCTTCAGACTTGTGACTCTCAATTGGCACTGTTATTTTCCACAGTGCCTCATTTACAGACTACTGCACTGCACCGACTACCGCATACACGAAAACTGTTAAGCATGTTCTTATGCCTCTACTGAACTCTCTTGCTTGAAGCCGACTGTCGATTCAAAGCTTATCATTTGGACAAATCTTGTTCACCAAAAGGGAAGAAAGAAAGAAGGAGCAGTGGTGTGTGGAAAGAATAAATTTAAAAGAGAGAACCACATGATTAAATAATTGTGCCCACTAACCTGATTGTAGTCTCACTGTTCTCGGAATGGTCCGTCCGGAAAGCATGGTAAATGTAGTTGTGGAACCATATTATTGTAATTACAAATATAATTACGAAAGCCTTCGTTGACTTCAACCGATACATTTAGGCGGACTCACAGGGAAATCCACCCGTAACCACGATGATAATACACAATTTTATGGTATGTATATATTTATTTAAAAATTAACTAACATATATATTGAAAGATGTGTGTAGAAATAATACTCTTGAATGATTATAGAACAAGTGGTATAAATCTCCAAATAATTTAATATTATCTACAATTTCATATGAAGGAACCGTGGGACTCGCTTAGAAAAGTCCGATAATCACAGACACGCACTCAAACAATGACTAAGTTTTGTTGCACCAGTGGACGGGTAAGGGATAAATTGGTTTGTTTTGGTGGGAGATAAAATTGGCGCAGTTAGTTGACCACTGGTTGTAGATGTAGGGTTATTTTCCCTTTGATCTCGTGTGACTGTCTACACAGGACGTTGGATTCAGTTCCTTGGGATTTCAACTTACTTAGAATATAAGCGTTGACAGATTTAATCAATTTCGTTTCTACAATAGGGCTCTGTTGATTGTAAGCATAAGCGTTTTTCTTCAATGTACTGGTAAAAATTCCTGATTCGATATTATCACACGCAGTTTTATCCATCTTCTTCTTACTGTGTAGCAGATATGAGGAAAGAAATAGAGATAATCAAAAGCGCTTCAACTCTAGATGTACAAGTTAAGCCTACAGCAGTGTATGTGTGAAAAAAGAATCATTTAAAAAATTTTGCGTTTTTGGCAATGTGTCCTTTGCGTTGCCTATTCATTCCGTACTCGACTATTTGCTGCATCCACCAAACTCAAAAGTTACAAATGTAAGCAAATTCTCTGCATTTTATTTTCATCACATCACAAGTCAATATTTGCCTTAGCAGTCATTACACTCACGCTGCCCAACTTGGAAATGTCAATTAGAAAACTTGATAACGTGGCCAGTGTGTCAGGACGAGGAAAGAAAGTATTTGTCCAGTAATGTGATAATCACCACCACATAGCAAAGACAATAGTAGTAGCACCGTGACAATTTAACTAACAACGAGACTGGTAGCGTGGTACGGGAAAGAAAAGCCGTCCTCAGTATCTTTGTTGCTTCATGTGTACAAGGGGAATCCGGCGGCGTCATTTTTGACACTGAAGATGTTGCCTGGACTAAATTCGTAGCTGAACTGAGGTGGCACATGGCACTTGCCACATTATTTCAAGCACAACGCACCACAAAGTCTATTTTATCCCCATGCTGCTGTTCTCTTTCCCCAACTTTGCATCAAGAACACACGATCCTTTCAGCGTTTCATCAGGATGAACGCGTTGACGACGACTATCATTATTGGGAACGTATCGGTCGGAGAAGCACAAGCTCCACTAGCACACTGTGTTAGGAGTAGTAATAGTTTTCTAGTTTTATAACAGTCTCTCTCCTCGCATGAGACGGCACTCATGCACTCCACCAATGGCGAAAATGTTTGTATCACTCAATGAACATAATACTCGAGCTAAAGTCACTAGAACAAAACGCCGAGTGAGGAAAGAGAGGAAGAGCCGCACTTACTATATTCACTCACTTTACATCAGCCAGTGCATCATGTTGTGTAGCCAGTACCTACAATAGAACATCATGTATCAGTATTAAATGCACCTTCTTCTTATCCCATCAAACCTATCTAATTTTTTATCATTATTATTATTTGGCTTTCTTCATGCACAAGGGAACATCAATCCCCCCCAAAAAAACATAATCATGAATGAAATAATGCCAACATCTTTAAGCACCACTTTATAATTTCTCTCGGAAGCTTTAACGACTTGCTTTGCTTGTAAAACGAAATAACGGTTGGTAGCATGCAATCTATTTACTACTTGATTTGATGGTGCTACTATCAAGAGGAATACCAAGAAGATAAACAGACTTAAGGATCAAATCGAGAAGGATAAATAAGTCAAATGATCCGTAGCATCAGCAGTATAGTTAAATGTCATGTTTGCATTCTCCTCTCGTGTTAGTGAATAAAAGTACTTTAATCTAGACAGATGTGAAGTTGTGAAGAGTGGAAATCTTGATTCTCCACTTTGCCCATGAAATGCCCACCATGCCACCATTTCTTTACTACTAAATTCTTGTGTGCGCTAAAGTCCGTTGATAAGCTTTTCACTCATTTATGGGGCATGTTCCTTTTCACTAGAAAAGGTCTGTCTTCACTTGTCTACCTTAATGCCTAATGCTTTTTAGAAGAAGACAGTGAATCAATGTATGGATACAAAAACGCCAATTTCATTAGCCGTACGTGAAGTTTACACGTGGAATTATACTTATTACTTCTTATAATCTTATCTGTAAGACGCTAAAAGTTTCTGCTCAATATTGTAAGCCACCGCAGAGTTGAGAAACTCATGGATTTTCCCATGTAGTCGAGCAATTTAAGGGTTTCAATTTGGGATATTGTGGTTATTCCATAAAACAGTTTGTGGCTCGGCGAAACTAAAGCTGAGCAAAAAGCCTTGTACAATGGAAAAAATCGTGTCTTGCCGACTACCACGGCTTATAAGAATGTTTCTTTTGATAAAGTTTGTCATATTGCTTTTTATTGCATGGGCTTAATTTGCTTGGATATTTTAAACTCTACTTTATACCATGTTAGATTATGTGTGCTTGGGTTAGTGTTCAAAGGAAAGTTATATAAGTATTACTTGTCAAAATGGATTTCGCGATCGGCACAGACAAAGTTCATTGAAGGTTGTTGAGCAGGAGGAGAGTAGAAATGAGAAGAAAAAAATGCTTTTGATAAATAGTAAGCGTTTTCCCAAGTTCAAACTTGAAGTAGACAAATTGAACATACTTTTCCTCATAAATTCTCGTGACAGAAGTGGTGCTCCATTACACAGGGCTGTAGGGTTGATTCAAGTAGTTCTTGATTATTTCTTTATGGAAGTATTTTCAACAGTTGAGTCGAGTGTGTGCTGACGTGAGTGAATTTCTATAATATCTTTCTCTTGAAGCTTATTACTTTGAAGAGAACCAACTGTATCTCATCTCTTCTATTGATACTTTTTATAGATGTGTTTGCACAGACCTTATCGCATGGACAGCCCAACTTTTTTGAGCTATTGAGCAAGTTGGTCAATCATTGAGTTGAATGCATACTGCTTGTCGACGGACTCCAGTAGCAGTTTCTTTTTATGCTGGCTGGGTTGCAGTAAACTTTGCCCTTTTCCATTTCCCTTAGATCTTGTTCAACTGATTTTTCTCATTTTTCTCCTTTTTCTCCCCTTCATATCACAACTGGAGACGACATTCTAAGAATATAGATGAAGCTAGTGGATAATGCATCCGTTTCACTTTTTCCTCCAGAACACATGGATTGCCACTACACACGAATCACAATATAAAATCAACATTTAGAATGTCTTTCAAAAATAATTCCAATTAGAGCCAGAGAAAACTTGGAAAGTCTATAGCAAGCAAATAAAAATCCAATTTTACTCAGGGTGCAGACGCGCTTTGGGAATTTTCCTAATTCCAGAGGAATGAACTTTTGAGCTTGTTTGATCTATTAGAGTGTATACAAAGTGAAAAGGGATTTTAGTTGGCAAAGGCACCTTGTCGAATGGAGGAGAGGAAAAAATCCCACGCAAATAGAAAGTAGGAAAATGTTCGGGTATTATGTGGCATGAGAAATTTAGTAAAAGCAAGAGTGCAACTTCTTCTACTTCCACACACACTTTCATCACTGCAAAGAAAGCAAAAGCTGGAAACCTTGCTTGCGACCCCTATAAATGATTGACACATCTAGACAAGCTTACGCTTACACAGAACAGGATACTCGTTTATTTGTTCATTTTGATAGCAAAAGCGCAAAACATACGTGGACTACATATTATTAATATATGTAACTACTATACCACAAGTGACCATGTACGTTTGTCATTTACGTGCTAAACCACACAGTGGAAAATATTGGGCACAACTTTTTAATAATCAGCCAACAGGCAAGCGGAGAAAAGCCATTAAAGTAGTCCAGTTCCACAATAGAATATACCTGAAAACTATATAAACATAGCAATGTACTTGTTCATATGAATCAACCAACGTGTACTATTATGTGCTTGTCCATGTGGTGGAGGATGGACATTGCCGAATAATTCACCCAATATGCTGACTGTACAACACTAATCCAATGAATGTTGATTTAAGAGTTGCTACAATGCTATATTTTCCAGAAGGAATGCTTTTTTTATTCATCCGGACTCTATGAATTCACAATACTAGCCAACAAATATAATCACCACAATTGCATTTGAGCCCTTGCGTGAGCAAAGCAAAAAGTAGCTAACTATTCTTATTAATATTATTGTAACTCGTGTTTTCTATTTAAACTGTAAACCAGCAATTGTAAATTGTACTTAAGCATCCACAAACCCGCGTATGTTATGATGCTTCTACCAAAATGTATTCCAGAATGTGGCCCTTTTGACATTCAAAGATATGGAAACGTCTAATAATTCCTTAAACGTCAGAGACATTTCTCTGGAAGCTTCTTTTGACATATGGCGGTGGGATCGGAAAAAACTAAAAGTTTATTATGCATATAAATAAATATATATGCATTTGTATCACGTGCTGTTATTAGTGGTACAAGGATTGTTGCTACTACTCGCATTTCTCCCATTAGGATTAGAATAATTTTCTAACTTACAGGTTTCTCTTTTATACCATATAACTTGTTAAAATGCAATGCTACACTCATTCCATCATATTTATGCGTGATATGCTTGGAAATTACAATGGTAAATTATGTATGTCTTGTGGAAAATGTAATTGGATTGGCAATCACATTCTGGGCATCCTTATCTAATTATTTTCTATGTTGATTATAATCATCAGAAAGGCGGAGAAATATAATTGCCATGTGTAACATAATGACGATAGTAATTGCATTAACTTACAGAACCGAACTTCCATTTATGTTTCCGTAATACCTTCCCGTAATTATATGGAGGGAATATATGTATGTGAATCCCGTTTAGTCAATTACTCGCTCCAGAAAACATTGATTTCAAATGTGGTATCTCATGGAAAAATGAATCCAATGATAGACAAGGATAATATGAGGGTAATGTTATGTTACTTATAAGAAGGATTCGACTAGGATTTGTTCGGCACTGTTGTGGCTACATCTACAACTATATAGCATCCAATAAACCAAACGAGCAGATAAAGTGTCGCCGACAATTTCTTCTTGGTTTCTTTCGTATTTACGAAATGCCAAAGTTTAGGCAACTCTAGAAAAAAACTAGCACAAGCTGTCCAATTTCTTTTAACAACTTCATCATGTTTCCTTTTGTTCATTATTATCGTAAAAATTGAGATTAGGACATACCTTTTACCTCACTCATCAATTCAATGTTTTATACCATCTTCGGCTTTCTTTTTCTCATTTCTTATTATAATGGGTTTTAAGCATGGGCAAATCCTTAGTTATCATCTCATTCCACTCAATCAGCGTCAGGTTGTTCATAACTTTCAGTCATTTGATGGAAATACTTTATTATAAATATGAAACAATTGGATCATGAATAAGATACCGCCTAGTAGACAAACATTAACCTGCATGCTCGTAATTCCTTTGTTCGACAATATTAGGGAATAAATTCGCACCTTGAAAACCTGGTTTTGAAAAAAATACACGTGAACCGATCAAAAGAGAATTCATGAATTCAAGAAACCATGAAGATCTATGAAATAAAACCCTGAGTTTGCAGTATACGTTATCTAAAAGAACAAAGCCAGATATTCTGGTTTCATCTTCTTGAAAACATGTACGAGCATGATCATATGTTTTGAAAAGGTGCACTCATACAGAGCGGCATTAAAGATTAAAAACATCTCTCACAGCGCACCAGTAAATTCCTCACAGTGCATTTGCGTCACATGCGAAAAAAACAACATCTGTCTCGACTCGACTAGCTTGTTGTATCAAGTCTGAAGTTATATTGTTGATAATAACATGAGGAGCGTTCAGGAGCTTGTTATGTTCAGGTTGTATAAGGAAGGAAAAAGATTCTCAATTTTGTATTCAACTAAGGTACACAACCACTATGCCGTTCCGCTTGGATAAGGTCATTATGATCATACGTCGTATGTCCTTAAAACACATAAAAGGCCGATCTATATTTCAAAGATGCTGGCTAAAAGGTGGAAAATAACGGAATTATTCAGAGGACAAAGTCCGTACACTCACACAACAGTTAATTAATGTCCTGTCTGAAGAAAGTTCTTGTTTTCGTTATGGATTTGTTTCATCTGGCGAAAACAAACTTTTACAATTTTAGTTACACACACATCCTAATAGGCATACATGCACAAATGTGTTTAGTCATTCTTTTTAGTAATTCATTATTGCACATTATTACTATGTTCATTGATTACAGTAGTCGATGGAAGGGATCATGCAACGATACATAATAAAACACTTGAGTTTAAGTACTCAATCCTATTAGCATTCGTGTGTCATGCATTACACCGAAATGAGCATTTTTTTAGAAATCATCATTGGACAAAGCTCCCTCGCCTCGAACTTGTTTTTTCCAGGAATGAGAATAAACCAAGGGAAAGTAATACACTGCAAAAATCAG
>JAHZNA010004412.1:0-22304 GCA_027743935.1 Sinodicranocentrus sp. ZH6
GCTCAATACTTGATTTCTGATTGGCTTCCGTTTGTGCAATAAATGCGAAACCCCTCCTTCTCCATATTTAGCAATTGCTATGAGCAAAATGGTAATTTGGATAATTAGACATTATCTGAATTTTTTTTCTTTCTTCTCTGAATAGATGAGGAGACGGATGACTGGGAATAAATTTTGATGTCTCAATTAGCTAAAACATTGTTGTCGCTGCCAGAGGCATATGTTATGAATTTTTATAGAAAGTGGGCCGTTCTCTCGAATGCCAAGCAGGATTTTGAGAAATTATCATTGAAAAGTCAGTGATCAATCGGTAATTAGCAATCAATTTTCATCAGTCGTCTCGCATCCAAGAAGAAATCCAAATGGTAATGGTAATAGATATTATTTTTATCAATCAGGAGAGCAACATGAGTTTTGTTTGGTGCCCTTAATCAAGACGAATATAAATATTTTGCGTAGATTATAATAACTCGTTCATGGTGCACATCAGGAATCAGGATAATGAATGCATTACATTATTCTGCTTTGTTGAAATAGGAAAATATCCTTATTTTTTGGCAATTTACTGTTTACTTTTTAGAGATAATTTTACAAACAACTGCATAGCGAGTTCTCATCATTAAGAGGTTTTATGCGATTCAATAAACAGAAAGTTTTGTTTTGGTATAATTAGCTTCATTACAGGAACATGTAATGTAAATCGACTCATATTTTTCTCTTTACAGACGTAACTTGTTGATAAATTTATTATTTCCAAGATGTTATGATCCTCAATAGGGTTCAGTGTGTGTTTATAATTTGATGTGAAAAAGGCTTCATCAGACAAAAATCCTTTCGCAGAAATGAATCAATCCACTATCAATTAGAGCCGCAAGGGTGATTAGCATTAAATTGAGTTCCTAACAAATTAACATTACAAGAACAAGATCTTGGTGGTTGTTCACTCATTAATGATATTTTGCGGTTAATGACAAACCAGGAATTTCTTCATGAAATTGGTTCCAACAAACCAGAAAAACTTTGTAACACCATTAGGATGCACATTCACTGTAAAATATGTATAAAAAACAGACGCCAACTAGAAATTTATTCACTCAAAACCGTACCATCTACTGTATACACGCAGACATGTTTTCATTACCTCAAAAGTCAAATACCTTTAATTTGATTGTACTTTTAGTTAACTCTCCTAACTAGCTTACAACTGAAAGAGTTTACTACACATTAATGGAGATTTACAACGCTATACGAATAATTTCGTTTGAGATGATTTTCATAATTTATTTTACACATAATAAATATGAGTAAGGCTCAAGGTACATTAATAAGCTCTCAAAAGTGATCACTGTGGTGTGAACAATGGTTCTATTTTTTTATACAGAGTAGACTTATGCACTCTCAAAGGAGGAGAATAATAAAAGTGTTTATGATTGTTTGGTTAGTGTATGGGTAGGATTTTGTGTGGATTATTTATCTTGTTGAATTCGTTGCTCATTGTCAGTTTGCTTTCTTTTTTGGCGCATCTGAAAGTCTTTACTGACACTATGTAAACGTTGGGCGTTAATGTCTACATAAAAAAGTAGCTTGCTGACTTTTGTGAATGTCAAAGTAAAACAAAGCACCTCGTGAAGAAATGTTTGCACCTCATTAAATATATATATTCGGTTGGATTGTTAAAAAATAGTAAAATGCCTACTTGGATTTTGTATAAATAATTGTATCATTGACTTTGCGATCCTAATTCTTCTCTTTTCATTCACACCATCAAGGGGTTGATTTTGCTGCAAGGGCTGTTTGTAAAAACAACCTGTAAACTTTTATAATTAGCCGTCACCCATTTCACGCGTCACCTTTTCAACTTTGGCATTGATTGACAATCGAAAGAGATGATTCTGAACAAGGATTTTTTTTCTATGGCTTTGTATAAATAACTCAATGTGTAAATAGTATTGTGTAAAATTGTAATAATGATATAGATGAAGTATTAAATAGTACAAGAAAAGGTTGCATTTCTTTACGTGTATTTTTTTCAAAAATGGCGTATATACCTACTGGATATATTGTTATCTCATATAGAGCTTATGAATGGACAAAATTGAGCGTCATGAATGGGTCTATCTAGAATGGCAATAGGACATGGGCATGGGCAGTGAGAACCAACCTTATTATGATTTCATGTCATGTAATACAAAAAAAACCTGTTTCATTCTCTAAAACACAAACATTTATCATGAAAGCTTATTAATTTCTCCACTTCCACCGTTTTCATAAGCCTTGTACACTTGACAGAAGTAATGATCAAAAACAATCAAATGTCTACAAATCAATTCTACAAATTTAGCAAATTGACAAGACCAGAGAGGAACAGTGGAGTGGGAAAAAGGTGGAGAGGAAAATTGCGTAAAGCAGGTGTTTGACAAGTCTTATCCCTGCTGGCTACCAATAAGTTTACAAACCTTTCATGAATGAAGGCACTATGTCCGTTCACAGCTAGTTAGATAATGCACTTGTATTACATGTGTGTTTTCCCCTTGTTGAAAGATTGTTTATATTTTTTCTCTTATTACATATGTCCATCTCTCAATTTTAATAACTTCACCATACCAGCTTCTGGACTTTATATATTCGTTCTTGTTGGTTTTCTTCAGCTAATAAAGTACTTTCAACGTATCTTGTAGAAGATGTCGATGAGTGACTTGAATAGTTAAGAAAAAATTTCAAACTGGGCATGGCCTTCAGTAATTTACTGATTTATGGATTATTCTGGAGGGGAACGGGACAGGATTTTGAGAAAACGTGAAGACAAAGAATATACACACCTCAGTGCAAAATTGTTTGTCTCTTTGAAATGTGTATTGCAGCCTTGCAAAGAAAGTCTCAAACTTATAGAAAGGCACAGTTTATATAAGGAAGTCAATTTAATATCATTATGAGCCAAAGCAGAACAAATGATTGAATGTTGGAGGCAGGTCATAAATCTGATAAATCCTTGCTATGCGATTGTTAACTTCATAACGTACAATTCTATGGAATACAAATGCAACTTTGATTTAGTCAGTTGTTGGTAGATTTGGAATAGCAAGTGACCATTGCGTCTCGAACTCTTGTTGTCCTTTAGCTGTACTTCATTTGCGTATGTAAACATCCATACCATATTGAGCTAGCGCTGATAGCTAATTATCTATTTTGTGAACGAGTGTTCACGATTTCCCTTCAAGTCAATACAAGTATCCAGCGTTTTAGGCCAAAGGCTGTATCCAGCAGTGATAATCTACCTAATTTTTCTCAATCTTTTTCCAATTTGGCTTGTACGCTTCACGCTGTGTGCATATCTGCATGAGGGAAACGCAACCAAGTCATAAAAACCTTGCTTGTCCACAAACTATAGTAATTGACAAGAAGAAAAACAAATGAAATATGAGCCGAGTGCTAACAACACTTAGCATTATTACAGTCACAAGTTACAATGCGTAATAGTGCATCACAATCATATGCAAACAATGGTGTTTTTTTCTCCTTTTCCCGATTCCTCTCTAAATCAAACGGGCTCGGCAAGTCTGCTAATGAATTTAATAACATTTTTATAGAGACGACCAGAGAGATTACCACTTTGTTATGGAAATCATTTACCATTAATCTAGTATTGCTTGTTAACTCGGTTAGTCAATCCTTTTCAAATAGTGTGTATCCAACTTCCCACATTTCCTCTAAGAGAGAGAGAAGGGGAAAGGGCTCATCATCATTGGCAGCGAGTTTTGTGAAGCTGTTCAAATTCAAAAAGAACCAAATAAAGATTTGCATTTTACATCAGAGTGGCTTGCCAACTGAAAAAAAAGAAAAAAGGGAGCGAAGGAGCAGTAGCCTAATTAGATTTTGTTTTTGGATGCATAGTCAACTCCCCATGTCCATTCGTCATATGGAATCTCTTTTTACTCCTAATCAAAATCTTTGAATCAGTCAATAACATGTCAGCCATTTTTATGCATACTCATCATTGCTGATGATGGGAGAAGAGGAGAACAAGAAATGAGCCTCTAAAGTGTGTTGACGTGTAGTCTTAAATTTCAAATGTTGAACTGGGAGAGAACAGTCTTTACATTGTAAAAAGTAGGTATAATACAAGCATTCAAAGGATATAGAAAATGTAGAGTATTTTTTTTTTATTCTCTTGATGATGCAACAATAATATGTAATAATTTGTTTGTGCTTTTAGCAATTCATTGTTGTTTCAACAAATCGAGAACAGAGCATTTGGGATCGTGTATGTTTGAAGGAACAATAGAAGTCATCATGGAATACAAAATCCTTCCAGTTGCACATCATCGCCTCATACTTCGTGACGATAATAAAAGGTTTATATACATATTCAGTGATGCCTGCGCCTCGAGGCTTTTCATGCTGTAAGCAAAGTTAAGTCATATTACGTTTGAAGAAAAAAATCCTCGTCATTTATTTGATTGTGTTTGTGTACGTAGAAAATGTAGGATTCTTTTATGAACGCGCACTACACTGCCCAGTAGCAATTTCATCATTAACTATTCAGATTCAGATATGAGCACACTGGAGGTATGCAACTTTGAACAATGAGCAGCTTGTTTCGGCTGTAAAAATATATTATTAAATGACACATTATTTTCGTGGTAATGCTAATGGTAGGGTTGGGTTCACAAATTTCCAGGTTTCAAAACCTTATATACGTACCCCTTTGAATGAATGCCTTTTACCTACCCACTTACTGGACAGGAATTTATGAACAGAGTTTTTGGATCATTAGGCCTAATGAATGGCGCCTCCTCGTAAGTCAACCCTATATTATAATTTAACTTTGTATTTTCATTTCTAGTCATCTCCACATCGTTCTCTCTCTCCTTCTCCCTCAAGTTCAATACTACTTACCAATTTGGAAACCCAAAAGGATTTTCTTATTCTAGTTTAGCTCACAGTTGGATTTGTAAAGGTACGACTAGATACAAGAACCGCTGACTACGATGGAACTAACACGCCTAGTTACTCGACCAATTTGTCACGTATCATTGCTCACATTTAAGCAGTGCTAAATCTGCATTATTGATTTCCCTCTTGTTGCTGTGTCGTATTTTAAAATTAGTAAAAAACCTATAATCATCTGAGTATCGTCTGAAGATTAGTCAACATTCAATTTGCAAATGTTCAATCATAAATCATCCCACTCCTCTATTTTCACGAAACCGTCGTGAAACAATCGAGAGCAATTTTGATGCTCACAACAACAAACAGGGTTACTCTAAGAGAAACCTTCTCTTTGATTATAACTACGATGTGCACATTTTGCAATAAAGCTCAGCCAGGGCAGAAAAATTAACGGTGAATAGGGCGGATGAGAGCAGTGAAGGTTAGAGAAGTAGAGGAAAACAATGGGGTTGAAAAAAAAGTGTAGCAGATCATTTCATGACTCTTTATGGTTTGGTCAATTTCATCGGTTTCCTTCAAAGTCAAATAAGAATCGAGACTATCGAGAGAGCTTTTATGTCATGATGAGAAACCTGTGTGTAAATTTGTGGCTCACGTGTTGCCTATGTCCATAAGCTCGTTAATAGTTTCGTTTCCTTCAATAGTGAGTGCGGTGTAATGCTCATTGAAGATTAAACGTTGTACCGTAAAAAGCGCACGCAGCCCAGTCACTAAGATCATTTTAGTCTCGCCTCTTCTCCACTTCTTTTTGTAGAAATTTGTATATATTCTCTCCCTCAATGGAAATGATATGCTACGGTGAGAAACAATACCTTTGAGAAATGCATGAAACCAAGAGTTGGGGTAAAAAGGGGTAAAAATATATAAAAAAGGGTAAGGGACTTGGCATAAGTGCATGAAAATTTATCTTCCTATTATAATTTAAAGAGTGTTCATGAGACTGCAGTTGACGAAAAGAAATAGTGAGTGTAATATTTGCTGGCTTCACTTATTCTCGTTTCGGTTTTAGGTTCATTAGCGACTGGGCGTATATAATAATAAAAAGCGGAATAATTTTCAACCATTTTTCTTTAAACGTATATTTTTTTACCATTTGTTGGATGGAAATGAATAATGCATTCATCTATTATACTCAAGTTTACCCAAATTGGCTTAGTCTTTGTTGTTAAATAATCCACTTTTCTTCATGCCGCAAAAGATAGATTGGTATTTAGCGCTGGATGTTTTTGTTTCTTTTGAACGCATTCGAACTTCTTCTTGTCTTCACTACCATCGGGATTCTAATTTGGTTAAAGGAGGCGAGGAATCGTATGAAATTACTTGCGTGCATATTTCTCTTTTTTGATGAACTTTGAGCACACAACGTGCAGCCTCGTTAAAGGACTGTGAAAATGGAAGGAAAATACTGATTGTTTCGTGAGTCTTAAAGGAGTATATAGAGGGCAAATGAAATATTGAATATTTCCTACTTTTTGAAATGCTCATGAATTACGTGAGCGCTCCCATATATGGACCATGCATCAAAATATGAAAACTGCTTTCTGAGTTGTGCCATTAATTACAAGTGATTAGAGGAGGTCATTAGGGTCAGATGACGGTAGAAAAATTAGATTTGAGCATGCCACATTTACCTTTGAATGTTATTGTAAAGTCATTCTGGGTTGTTTGGAAATGGAAACTTACAAAACACAAGAATTTCGTCTTGGCCATATGCTCGCTCATGTGTTTCTACATGTAGGTAAGTAAGTAAGTAAAATGCGAATTGTAAAGTATAATGGATATTTCCACAGTTCGGAAATGAATTTTTGTAAGTGCAAATCAAAACGTTGAAAACATAAATTCACAATGCATCGTATATAATTTTGGATGTTAGAAAAAAATTAAATACATTGGATGAATATCAATTACACTCCTTGATATTGATGAGAAAAAATCTAAGATTATTACCAGTAATTCATTTTAAAATTGCAAACAGAAAATGTAGCAGTCATCTGCAAAAAAAAATTAGCATTATATCCGTCACTCTTTTCTCATTTCATTAAATTCTTTTGCTGTAGGTAGCCTTGTTCGCTCACAGGATTTCCAGTAGAAGTAAAAACCCCGACAAAATAACTGCTATTGAGGTAAGCTCATAATGTATGCTTATCTGTTTTCACGAATCGCATCAATATCAACCAGCATAATTAATATTCATATGTTGTGCATATGCGCAGTAATAAATGTATCCACATATTACAATTTCAATTTTCATCCTTCTCCGCTCGTAAAAGCAAACAAACAGTAGCAAGGACTCAATTAGAAAAATGTAATCTAATGAAATCGCACACCACCACCACTAACTAATAAACAAGAAGTGAAAAAAGAATTGGACAATAAAGGAAATGAGCAGCAAGTTTTACAACTTCAGCATCTGCATGCGTCGGAGATCCGCCTTCCTTTCTCAGGTTGGCTTTGACTAAGCGTTCAAAGGCGTACCAGTCGAGTTGGCTCGCCTTCCCACTTGAGTACTAAACCACATCCTTCTATCATCAACCCCGTGTCGACTCTTTTCACTCAAACGTATACTCTCATCATCATCCTATAATCCCCTTCATACTTATGCCCACTACGCACACACACACATACAGCTCTACTTAACAAGAAGGGTAAGCAGAGCGCAGGCAAGGAGCTTAATTCTACGTGGATCGTATCAATACCGCATATTTACATATGAGATTATATGCGCTTGTACGGATACAACAGAGTTACAATGAATGCCTATCATGTTCCTCCTTCCTTTGCATACATGTTCCTTATTTCCTCTTCTGACAGTGAAGAAAGGTTGTATACCTATACAGCAGTAGCAGTGAGGTAGTAAGCTGTATGAGTGCAACTAAAAGACCGGCTTAGCCAACTGTGCTAAAACACCCTCATAAATGGACACTACATAGACGTAAACGAGTCTCTTAATAAAACTCATATTAGCCATGATCATTACTCACTTCTCCCCATGTTAAATGTCCTGTCAAATTTTATCTTCAACCCCCGGCTGCTGAGCAGTTTTCTCGCCAAATTCTAGTGATAAGGGTGCGTTCTGGGGATGCATAATATGTATGAAATACCGATTGTGAATTGCACGTGTGTGCTTGGGTGCATATGTGCATCCAGAAAAGTATTACAGAAGCTTTAAAGGTTTGAAAAAGTTTCAAGATCATGTTATCCTCAAATATTGTACAGTCAGAATTTTGAGATATTTTTTCCACGAGTGAATAATTAAACATAATAGTAGAAGCTAAATGGGATTTAATATATGCATAAATTTCTTGTCTAAAACAATGTTTTGTAAATTGTTCATCTCAAGGTATGTGTGAAATTGGATATAACAAATGACAGAAGTGTACTTCGAGTCAGGTAAATCAAGATGCAGAATGCGAGAGTTAATCAAGATGAATTTATGAATGTAAATGAGTTTATTCAATGCATACATTTAGATCATTAATGGCGTACAATAATAAGCTGCGAAATGTGCAACATGCGGATATGGTTAGAGTAAGGAATATTCATTTCATAGTTAAAAAATAGCTAATAATCTTCATCATCATTACATATTACAAGCGCACATGTAGGGAAAAACAATGGTATGGGAATAAGCAATATAGGGATATACCTGAGAGTATGCCTTGTATTATTTACCTTACCTTCCTACAAGCTGCCTCACTGACTTCTGACTCCTTTTACCTGACTTCATGAGAAGTACTTAGGATTACTCACAATCCATTCCAAGCATTGCGAGCATATAATGTGTAGGTGCTTTTTTATCATGTGACGCTGCAACAACACACAGTATTGTATCGCCAGAGGTATAGAGTGGTGGTAATGGTAATAGTTAGCAATAATAATGGTTTGTTGTAGGTTGGCAGGTGTACACGCTCATTTTCTTTGCTTTTGTTGAGAATTAGCCTTTTTCTCCACGGCGGCTCCTTCCCCACTGTTTCAGTTGCCTTGCACACTTTGAGCAACGTGGTTCACGCTAAGCTAAACTACATAGTCATCATCACCGCAGTAGTTGTGGGGAGCACACCTTTATACGTATAATCCACCTTGATATTTTATGGTAAAAAAAGAAACATGTTTTCTATCGCGTTTCATCCACAGCCGGAACTTTTTCATCGCTGACTGCTGCTGAGAGAGTTACACATATCTTCAACAAGTTCATCCATATTATTTTGTGTGGAAGGAAGTTTTTTCCCTTCCTACTTTGTCCCTTTGTGCTCGGTGTATTTACTTGCCCCAATAATAACACAAAAACAATAAAACTCATCATCCTCTCATCTCCCTTTGGGAATTAACTCTTGTTTTACCCAGGAAAGGAAAAACTGGAACAGTGTTAATTCCTCTTTCATTATTGAGTGAAGTTCTGGATTCCTTATTTAGTTTACACTCACTCAACTTGTACTAATTTATTGACATCCTTATTACAACAAGTTTTTTCTTCTCTAATTTGATCCCACCGCACATCAACTCATTTGCACCTCCGTGCTTGAATTCATTATTTTATTAAAAAGGGATTTTGCCTAACGGGTCGGACTGGATGTGTAAAGAGGAAATGGTAATTTTCAAGTGAAAAAGTTTCTAACAAAAATTAACCCTTGAGCTACAGCCACTCTCTGTTTGATCGAGGAGGTGGAGCGGAGAGATAAACAAGTGGATTTTTGGAAAAACGCTAAGACAGAAGTAATGAGTTTATACATTTTACATGAGGACTCGGACCTTTTTTTGTTTACAGTACAAACACTTGTTACATGGATTTTTTGATAAGTTAACAACGAAATCCACCCAATTTAAAAAACTTTTCGTCCCGAGAAGAATAAAAAACAGCAGCCAGTTTTTGAGTGTGATTGTATGTGATGTTTTTAATTGAAAGCATTGCATGAAAAGACACTAAAAGTATATTATTACAGACCTATTCTGAGAATCAAAGTGAGCGGTCGAGGAGATAGTAGCCATAAACAATAAAATTCCAGTTTCACAAGTATTCTGCAAAAATATCATGTTCAGTTGTGCAATGTAGTCTGAGCCTTTGTAACCGGTTATATAGATGATCGAGAAAGGAGGAGTGTAGAGAGGAAAGAAACGATATGCAAAGTGCAATTGACGACAGGACTAGAACAGCATCTTCAATTATAATTTTTGTGTGAGAGAAAAAAAAAATTGCAGAGTTGTGAGTACTGAATCAATATCAGTATTATTATGATGGACTTAACCTGTAAATCCAGTGACAAAATGATCTCAAACGAGAAGCCGGCAACTCAGCCACGTCCTGCGAAGGGACTTTTCTCCATTCGTGACCTAGTCAAGTGTGACAATGAATCCAAAGGTAAGAATTATTAGGCTTTAGTCTAGAACGAATCTGCATCGCCTTTCTACACACTACTGTTCAGCTGTCATTGTCATAATGTCTAAATTAGTGACTGCCTCACGAACATGAAGCAACTCGAGTAACAAAAGTTAATTGCAATTATTGTTTTAAAAAAAGCAGAAATGCAATTAATGCAAAGTAGTATATCGACTTTCACACTTACTTAATGAGTTACCATCTTTTAACTTTACCTTTACTGATGACTGTAGAGACAAGCGAAACAGCTCTAAATGCGCATATTTAAGTGCGAATCTATTACTGACCAGGATCATTAAAATTAGCTAAGAAACACACTGGCTTCCACCTTCCACCTGCCTTTGTACACTAGTTTTTATTGCCAACAGCATATATGAAAACAAAAAGTTCCTCTAATTTTATTAACCAAGTAAAAAAAAACATTTTTTATTCAATTTTACAACTTGCGAGTAGGAATTCAGAGAAAAAAGTGGTTTTCTGCTGGCAACTCCTTTTTTTCCAAGTTGTATCATGCTCATTACGTATGTGCTCATTGTCTAATCCGTCTATACCTAATATGCTTCAGTTGTAAATTTCGAAATCGTAACAGTTCACCTCATCATTTGAGAGTTTAAAAAATTCTAAAGTTTTTCTCTCCGTTTGAACGCTCCGCTGTAAGCTAACTGTGTTTGCACTAAAAACTCATCCCATTTTTAGTGGCAATAATCATGGAAAATAATTACCATAAAATCATTAAATTGAAGTAGCCTCGCTGCATTTTAATTGTTCCTCTTTTCCTTTGACCGTTTATTTTCACGTTTACATTTCCCCCCGCGTGAGACCAAGCATATGCACCATACCACTCAACTTTGAGATCACAATGAAAGAAGTTGGTCTTCAGCCGGTGGTCATTAATGCTCGTTTTATTAACTTAAAACAAGAAATGAACATATAGATAGCTATTCATTTTTATGCATCATATTCTCAAGCTTTTTTGCTGCAAAACATTTATACAACTTATGTATCCCCAACATACTACATTTTTTGTGAACTTTTGAGCAAAACGTGTGTATGCGTAAGTGCAGCCGAGCGTGGCGGAATTAAAAAGGTGTTTTATCCTTCAATAAGGAAAGGGAATTTAAGTAGGTATGAAGCTGAAGAGATGTTGACTCAGATCTGCGATCGCTCTACACTAGTGTTTTGTGCCATCATCATTGATTTCCTTAAGGTGACCTAATGAAACTAACAATGAGATAGCGATAATACTAATGTTCTTTATGTATGGAATCTACTCAAGGAAACAGTAATTTAATGAGCTAAACAGATTGCAATTAGAGTAAATTACTGAGGTGTTTGAAGTTCAATCATTGTGTTGTACATATTATTTTCCATAGACAAAAAGCAATAAATGATTTGGTTACGGATGGAATGAAGGAAAAATTGTATGAGATTAAGTGCACGATTGTAATTATGTCTAGGGATAATGTATGTATCTCACGGATATCATTATCATATCCAATGTCATTTCAATCGATGAGTGTCACTCAAGTGTAGAATACTAGTAAATAGCGTGAGGATTCTAGCTACAGGTGTAGTCGGTTGGAGGATATAACTTTTCTCAAATCTAATTCACACCAGTTTAGTAATAATACTGGTTCGCCTGAAATAATCTTCTTTGAAGGGACCCAACCCAGTTTATCATTCACACAAAGTCTGATGAGCATGACTGTACAGTCAACAAACCGCTTTGTGCACGTAGCAGTTATTCGATTAGCGAATGATTTAATTTCCACATTTGCATTTGTTTAAGGAATAGAATGATGACCTACGTAGGAGAAAATTACACCGAGTCAACACAGATCACACACATACAAAATTCATTAAGCATTTTTTTACATATTACATACGTGCTAATTGCCAAAAATCCATTAAGCAGCCTATGGGCATATCATATCAAAAGGGGATGTCAGTTTATTACTAGCTGAGTTGAGTTGCATTGCCTCCTGCATTCAAAACATGACATCCTACTCACCAAGAAAGAAAAAAACAATTCTTGACAAGACTTCACTTGATCATCATATAATTGCAAAGCAGGGATATGTTAAACAATTACGTTTAATATTTTATCCTTGTTGTAAATAGTACAACTAAAAACTACATTTGTATAAGGCTCATCATGCAAACAAAAATGCTTGATTTGTGTTGTTTCTTGGTGGTAGTGAACATCAACATCATCAACCCTTATTCTTTATGATGTCACACGTATTTCACGAGGAAAAAAGTACAAATAATTTTCAACTTTTATGTATCAAATCAGGTGTGATTTCCATTTGCCTTTTGTGAAAAAAGGAGATGAAGGGCTTTTTGAGAGTGGCTGGCAGATATGTGCTAAGTAATTGACTTGCTTGATTAATTGCTTCAAGGTGATTGGCTGAAATAAATAAAAGTTAATTTTATAAATTAATATTGTTTGTGCAACCGGTTCTTTCTAGCAGAAATTAAATCTTTTCAAGAGAGGTAGACAGAAAGGGAAGAGGAGGAAAATGGATAAGTAGTATTTTGCATACATAAATGCTCACGTAGTCTAATGGCTGCAAATTTTCGCTACTCTACTCTGTGATTTTGTTTGAGGAGCGAGAAGAGCACGCAATGTATAGAAATGTAAGTTGTCGTAACAAGTGTATGTAAGTGGTAATTATATTTATGACATTTCTAATAATTCCTTGCTTGCTGGACTGATGGCTCTACGTTGATGATGGACTCACTGAGTGACTGACTGACTCATTAACACTAAGCTAATAAAAAGGATAAATTGAAGGAACATAAAAGCCTGCATTCCCAAGAAGGGGCAATTACACCTTTGCACACATTCATATACACATCAGCATCCCTTTTTTCTTTTATTGATTTGCAAAGGTAAAAAGAGAACCCCTTTCTGCATATTATAATTATACACGGGAGGATTTAGGATTACACTTTAGCTCCACTGTATACGCGTCTTTCCCATTTTCCTTTTCTTGGCGGCTTCTTCTCTCCCTCATCATCATCGTCATCAACTTGCTCATGTAGGATTATCGTCTTTGGTTTCAAACACTTCGTTAATATGCAAAGCTTATGTCCATGTTTTGAGTAGGAGGCGTGGTCACAGGGTCACGAAATGCTCATTAGTCTCTAGAAAAATTAACGTAATTAGCTCAGCAATTATCAACTGGCACCAACGAGCTTTTAAACAAAAGGCAAGGTAAAGTAGTTGGGAAATTAGTCAAGTCGACTGACGTATGTGTTTTTTGTAAAAAAAATACATATATATTTTGTGAGGGAGTGGGTAGGTCTTGTGAAGGTTTTACTTCATTTGAATTTGATATTTTACCAGTAAGCACGGACAAACATGGCATATATTTTTAACTAAAAAAGATGGGAATGTTAAAATGAGGATGATGGAACTTTCAGGTAAATACCTAGGAAGAATTTTGGTGTTAGTGAAGAAAGCTCTTCCAAAGATTAGATAAGCCTTCATTGGATCATTTAAGAAAACCTATGGGTTTGTTGATGTAATATAATTGTGTTTTTCTTTTAAAGTCTGTCTTCAGGAATTCCCATTCACCAAGTCCAAACGTCTCTTGTGCTCATAAAGCTTTTTTTTCTTTGTTTTTTGAGAGAAAAAAATGTCTTGCGCATTTTGTAAGATGCTCTGTCTTAATGACACGTTTAGCCTGGCACTTTTACAGCAATAATCAGGGAATAGATAATAACAACATTATATGATGTAGAAAATGTACTTATTCCTCCCTTCAACCTGTGGATATTCATGTGTGCATAGAAAGACGTGGTTTGAATCGCTTTTAAAGTCATTTTCTCATTTTTTATGGGCTGGTCATTTTCGTTGTGGTGGTCCACGTCTGTTCTAATTTAAAATTCCTTCGGGTTACCGTATTAGGTTAAATGCAATTAACATTTACCATCATTATGCTGAGTCAGCTTGTGCGCAGTCATTTAAGGCATTTTTGATGAAAACTTTTATATATCTCCGAGCACCACTTCATTCAAGATACATTTCCCCTCCTGCTTGACATTATAGAGAAAGGTATGAAGAAGAGGGAGAGACAGATGTGTGTATATGTGAACCTTTGTACAAATTGATGGTGGGTACGCTTAGATAAAATGTTTGGCCTACACTCATTTAGATAATGTGGACGAGGGCGGTGTGAGAGGATTTTAATTATTTCCTCGAATTACATTTGATTATTTCGTAGTTTTTGTTGTACACAGATCTCCTAATTTGGCAAATGGTTTAGGGACATTAAGAACTGCTGATGTGATGTGACGGACTGACTAGTTTAACTTGAGATTGCCCCTTTATCCCCATTTCTAAAGGTAATGCACACTGATGAGGGAATTAAGAGTGGCTTTAATATGGACAAAAGAATGTTAATTTAGTGCAAAGGTTTTATTGTAATAAGTGAGTAATTACATTTTTCTGAAGCCGCTACTATTTTTTTCTTGGCTACAACGCTTCATAGTAAGCACTACCATGCACTTCATCATCTCCAAAAAAAATTAGGCTTTGGCTTTTTATTTGTTGCTGCTCTCAAAGTGCCATGTGTTTTTGTCGTAATTATCTAAAGTGATCAAAATTTCATATAGGGATATCTAAAAGGGAAAAATATTATCATTAAAGCATTTATTGTTGATGAGTTGATGTGGAGTTGCTAAAATGTTACAAATGATTACTCATTGTTTCATCATAGTCGTTTCTTTCATTCGACAAACCATATCAAAATGATTGCATTTTTTTCTCACTGCGAACCACACCAACGCCACAGAGGATCATTAAAAGATAAAATGGAGTGAACGTGTGGCAGTTTTTGAAGTGGAGCAAAATAAATTTGACGCAAGAGCAAAATATAATGATTATTAATTACAGTATATTTTTTGTTATTCCACTGTTATGTATTAAATATGAAGTGAAATTATACAACTAATTTTCCTCCTCTACACCCGGCCATCTTGAGAAGTTGTGCGTTTCACTTCTGTTCCGCTGTTTACCAGACACGGGAATTGTTTTGGGGGTAATGAAACATCTCAACGTGAAAAAGGGTTAAAAAATACAAAATGTATTGTAATCATTTCTATATTTTTTCCAAAAAAGTACATTTTCATGTTATAACCGTTGCCAGAAATGTTAACGCAAAAACTGGGAAGACAGATGTGAATCAGGAGGGAAATTTAGGGCTACCTGTCACGATTTCATTACTGCAATTATCGGCTTAATTTTTTCTCAGACTTTTTGGGGAAGGCGGATGCATCCTGAAATTTAATCGTGAGTGAAGCCACAGCAGAAAAACATAATATGTGGTCTGTCTCTAGTGATAGGTCGATTATGATACATATTGTGCACATGATGGCATATTAGTAACAGAAATTCATTTCTTGCTCATGTCATGTCACTGAAGGGGAAAAAACGCTTTATCCGATCTTATTACACTGCCCCAGAACAAGCCAAAGTCATAGTCATAAACAGAAAATATAATAAATTAGAAATCAACTTCAAGTGCGGATTCCCCCATATGATTCCTTTGGGAATGGCGTTTTGATTTTTAATATAGTTCATATATCTTTATTGCATGTCAATAAACGTTCACTTTATATTTCACATCATCCAAATGTGCCCAAGATAAATTTAAGTATCATTGCATTTGCAGCAATGGATTCGAGCGCAGGTTAAGCTTCTTCTTACGGAGTAGCTGCAACGTCATGCTGAGTTTTAAAAATGGAACGATGACAAATCTCTCTCCAAAGTCTAATAAAACTTGCAATTAACCTTTGAGTTCATTAAAGTGAATGCATAAAATGTACACTCGGTATAAAAATGAGTCTGAATCCAACAATGTGTGGATTGGATGTGCAAAGCAGAAATCTCTTTTGATGAATATGTGCCCTATTTAAGGCAACACTGTGTTGACTGTTTAAAGCCATGTTTAATTTAAGGTCAATTGAAAGAAAGCCTAGTAACAGTAAGACATACTTGTACTCTATGTGGTTGAGACGAGACTATTAAAATGAGGTACAAGACACTCTCCGATGGTATTCACGGGACAGAAATTGGATTATTACTTTCAAACATTTTAATTACTAGACACGGCTTTGATAGGCTAAATTGTATCCATTCATAGTTGGCTCTCACTTGTATCAGATCTCGCCATTCATCTCCGCAACTTATGTATATACAACTCTATAAAGATTAAAAGCATAAGTCTTAAAACATGACTGTTCAACTTGAGTTTTCCTCATTTAATTCTCAGCTCAGTGTTTTCGCCGAGCCTGACACTACATTTTCCTTCATGACCATGCCAGTGTGTGCGTAATAAAAAATCTTAATTAAACTTATGAGCTGGTGCATTTCAGAAAATTAGATTTGATCAAATCAACATGTTATAACTGGATTACAAGTGGAAACGGATAGTTCAAGGATGGAAAGTTTCACGTAGAAAACTTTCAGCTCTAAAAGTAAAAACTTAACAGTCATTCGGGCATGCAGAGTAGATACATCACACACTTGCAACAGCATGTCACGCTTTGAAATTTAAAATTAATGAAAGCACACCACATAATAATTATCAAAATCTCGTACGTCCATCCATCCAATCCCCATGCTCCAAAAGTCCTTAACTATGTACACATATTAGAATATCAAGTGCCCTCTCTGTTCATCTTAATAAGAGCTATTATGAGGCACACACACACATTCGTACGTACAATCTATTGAATAACACATTTTTTTCTTAATCACATGCGTGAATACATTATCCATATTACATTAAGATGAATAAAAAACAACTTAACAGCTTATTATAAGCATCCACTATACCAATCCTTGGTAATATGCAATGTTGTGTGTTGTAACTGAGAAAGTATAAAGAAAGTATATTTAATTGGATTTGAAAAAAAATCTAAATTGTATTTGTCGGCCAGACGTTTGATCCAATCTTGAGATATAGCATTTCAAAACAACTTTTTTGATGCCTTCTTTGTATTTTGAAACGTGGATAATTGAGATGGTGAGATCAGCAAAAATTGTTTCTCTTCATCACACGACCGATATGATGATATGGCTATACTAATACAAGTTGTGATGTTGCTCTACAACACCTATTGTTTGAATGTGCTGCTGTGCATGTGAGAACACTTTCAGGATACTTTTTTTTCCCTTAACTCAATTTCTGCTTATGACTTACATGCATCAAATCAACATCCCTGGATGGATGACTGTCCTGATCTGTTGACTCTGATAATATTAGAATTAACTAGTACACTCATTCAAACACAATCAAAAGAGTTATTAATACTCGTAAAATACTCATGAAATCCTGAAGAGGAAACCAAAAATAATGTTGCCTTTACTACTTGCAACGTGCACTGACTTTACAAAATATACACCAATTATGAGCTGCTGATAACTTGATTTATACAGTTTAGGAGGCAAGCTAAATAATGTATTTTTGGGTAACAACGACACTCCACTTTATTACTAGCCATCCTCTCTGATTAGTCTTTTTGTTCAACTTTTGATTTCATGTTGATACTATCTTAATAGAATAATGATGAATGGGATGAAATTTAAATTCATATTTTTATTAATAATGGCTTATCCCCACATCTCAGCAGTGAGTACAGCCTTTTTTCAAGTAAAATAGCGACGATAAGGATAATTACAATTATTAAAACATCGACCAACCCCAAATATGTGTTGCTCTTGTGTTTGAATAGCTGTAAACCTATCATACACAAAATCGATAGGGAGAGCCTGTGAAAACTAATACAAAAAATGACTCCATTGTAAAGGGGTGATTTACAAAATTAACCAAGTCATCCACAGTTAATTTTCTCAAAGGCTTTGAGAGTTAAAATTAGAACTGATAGGTAGGTTGGTGGTTGAATGAAAGGAAACAAGATGCTTTCACGTTTGAGTTTTTTTGTCTTCCCTTTTTTCCAAACTCCTCCACTTTACTACTCACTCAACAAGGAGCAAAGCGAAATTGATCCTGCTGTCCCAGAAAATAAATTAGTTAAATGAATTGAATCATGAAGGGGTGTAGTATATAATCATAAGGGGAGAGAGCTTAAGGTGGTAACAATAGATAACAATTGCCGCGCCGCCGCCACCACCACCACAACCATCACTAATACGTAATATAACTCAAGGATTAACATTGGCGGTGGAAAAAAGGATGAGGAATGAGCAAAATAAATCTTTCGCTGACCTTATCCATTATCCCTGTAATTGGATTGATGATAAAACCATTGCGAAAGGCATGCATCGTGCCACAATGAGAATGATGATGTTAGTATTAATTTTTTTTCTGGAGTGGTAATTCATTCCCTTGTTTCCCCACTTTAGCTCCAATTATTAAAGCTTGAAAGCAATACGTCAAGGTAAAAATGAGTAATAATAATATTTTTGTCGTTCCATACTTTTCCTAGCTTAACTAATAACATGCTTTCAATTTTATATTGTAACTAAGTCTTGTTCACTATCAAGTACTGTGAGTTTAAGGCAGAGGGATTATTAGATTGCAGTCTAGTATATACATACATAAAATCCAAAGTCCCTAATCTGATATTAGCCACCATCAACGAATCCGACTTTTTTTAGGTGATTTCAGGTAAAAATCACTCATCTCGTTCTATTGTTTTTTAACAGAGCAATTTCAGTTAAAAATGTAATAATGATGATGAGATTTCTTCAACGCAACGCTTCACACCTCTTCCCCTAAAGTCTGGCATTGTATTCCAAACTGAAAGCTGCTCTTACTCTTTCCCTGAAAAACCTGCGTCAGCTTCTCTCCTCGGCGCTATAACGCCACGGCTCATTTAATGGTGTTAGTGTTCTCAGGGGTGGCTTGTTGTCTTGTGAGTGAGCAGGCAGAAAAAAGTATAGTTTTTGTGGAAGCTGCTCTTCTCCCTCTCAGAAGAGACGAGATGATTGTCAGTGAGCCAGAAGAGTCAGGATTACCGTGTAGTAGTAATAAACATAGAGTATGTCTACTACAGTGTATCCAATATAGTGATAAGTATGCATCCACCGTGGCAAAATAGTGCCTTCCCTGGCGCCTGGCGATTTTATTCGGTTCTCTTACCTCTTCTTTATTCCATTATACGTAACAGCTTATTATTATGTTGTGAGCTATATTATCCTAGCCTGGCCTTTACAATGTAATACATGGTCCGGTTTTTTTTCTTCTCCTTAGAGTAAAGGTATCAATCAAGGGAAAATGAGTTTGTGAAAGATATGTCTGCCTCTTCAGCTGCTGCTTGGTTGACTCAGTTAATTCACAAGAGGAAGAGCTTGCTTTAATAGAAAGAGGAAAGGTTGCAGCTGGAAATGTACTTTTTTTAAAGAAAAACAAAAATGAATGAATGCATGATTCAAGTTGGGATGTTGATTAGGTTAGTGTAAAGTAGATCCGTAAGTAGGCACACGGATATAATACCAGGTTTAGGGCTAATTGAAATCTAACAAAAAAATTCCCGAGACGAAATGAGGAGTTTCGTTATTAACGTAATGAGAAATGATTTTTTTGGAATTTACTTGGAAAATTTGTAAACTGCTTTGTGGATTAGTAAAGTGAAATCTCAAGGTCTCATTTCATTTGTTAGGAAATAAAGTAGAAGAGCTCTAACCATTATTATAACGATGGGATAAAGTTTTTTATTATTTGTACCACTTGAAGTTTGCTGACTACTTTGCTTCGATTTTTAAGAATGCGTTGATGTATTGCACTTGGTAAATTAGCCCAATTTGGTATTTCGAAATTGGCAAGTCCTGCTGTTAATATTAACTAATGAAGCAATATGGACGGACTCTTCCGTATTACGTTTAAATGAAATATGATACACTTGAAATCCGTTTGTGTGCTAATGGCGTTCAGCTTTGGAATAAGTTTAGAGTTTAATTTCACATTCCTGCCAATTTCCCTTGGGTAAAAGGTTGCAATATAATATCTCATTCAAAACTACATTTACCTACTTTGCTTCGTTTCGACTGTGAATTTTTTCCTATAAAATTGCTCATTTGGGACGCAAATTATTACTGGCGAAAATTATAATATAATATTACATGTAATGGTAATGATCATAGAAATAAGAGGAACGTATAAAAAACGATTCTTATGCAAAAGTGTTTAGCTCACATAGCTAATTAGGAAGTTGATGCTGTTGTTGGTTGAGGTTTTGGTCAGCAGACTGTTATTAACAATCAGTGAGAACATAAATGAATTCCATAATTAGTCATCATCCCATCAGTCAGTATCAGTTAACCTTGACGATCCCACGATTAACCACGAAAATGTGCACACACACAAACACAATTGACAAGAAACAACCAAAGCATGCAAAATTTTAGCACGTAAATATTTTTGCACTTGTGCACTTCATGATGCATGCATACCCAATTCATTTCTCTCATTGGAACATATTTGTACCACTTTATTTACGTATCATTCCCTACACACTCTCATAATTATCTTGAATAACATTTTTTCTTCTTGTAGTCACATTTGAGCTAACGCGGCGGGCTCGACTATTGTGGGAGTTTGTGCGTGGCGCAGGAGGTTGTCCATAATACGTTGAAAATAATAGACTCAAAAATTATTTTTTCATTTGAGTCCTCTGCTGAAAACTGGGAATTTTAAGTTGAGAAAAAATTATCCCCATTAGTTAATTGAGCTGATGCAACCACGTTCTTGGATAAGACTTTGGCTGGATTACCTTCATTGTTGTGGATGGATAATTAGCAGAACTTTGATATAAAAAATCATTCCTTAAAACATCTACCTATCTAAACGTGCCCAGTGCCCAAATATGGAAATGTACTAACAAATTATCACAAAAAATGCTCTGCGGAAATTGTGTACTTTTCTACTTTCGAATAAAACGTGATGCTTAGTTGAGTTATTTGAAGAAGAGAAAGAGAGAAAAATATTCCTTCCTCAAAAGGATGACGAACGCGGGCAAACGTGCAGTTAATTTTTGAAAAATACTTTGACGGAAAATAGTCCTCTATTGAATTTACGGTTACAATTTGTCGCAAATCACATTTCAACAATGGAAAAATTACAGTTTGTCAATTTGAAATTGCTTACTTTGCATGGGTAATGTTGCGCATGCGCAGGCAGCATGCAGAGCTCCTAATTCATGCACGAGTAGAGAGCGAGCAACATTATACCGCTTTTTTGAACATTACCGATTGATTACGGTGTGTGCGCGACAGGAGGATGTTACGAGGATAACATTGCAAACACTTTGTCTTTACGGTTGACAGCCGCAGTAGTGGAGCTGAGAGCACACACCTGCGTGATTTATTTATATCTACGCCTCATCCAATTTCTCAGCCAAGAGGAAGCATCATCAGGTCGTAAATAAATAATGAACCATGTAAAAACCACCACCACCATCGCCATTCTCATCTTTAACTCTTTTGAGCCAGTTATTTTAAACGAATGCAAACAAATCGAGCTCAATTACAAGAGAATTGCGTAGGCATCCGCAAAAGGAGATATTTGTTAGGGATACGTGAAGGCAGCTATTCAGTTGGAGAGAATGTCATGTGTTATGGTTTAACCATAAGAATGAATGAACATAAAAAGATATCTTTTCATGCTTTTTGTCGTTGAATAGTATTCCGTGAATACTTTTCATTTTTATTGACAAAAAAGTCAAAACCATCTGTTGACTACATAAAATGATCGTTTTCATTTTGTTCAAGAGATATACCGCAGTGCCTCGTTACAAAAGTCAAATTACAAGTATGACAATTTGAAAAGCTTTTTAAAATCTAACATTCAGTATAGTATTATTTAGTATAGCGTACAAAGACTATAGATATATTGATCGCTGAATAAGCGTACACTGGTTGCCTATTGGAGTACATGATGAGGTGATGTAATAATATAAAAAAACTATAAAAACGAATCTGGATTATTACCGTGTGAATTTGAGGAAG